>JAQQAE010007122.1:0-16104 GCA_029823295.1 Pseudamia nigra
CCCCCCCCCCCCCCCCCCCCCCCGTATCCCAGCTGATTTAGGGAAAAGGCTGATGAAGGCTGGATGAATCGCCAGATCATCGCAGGGCTGGCGTATACAGACAAACAACCATTAACTTTCATACCTGTGGGCAACTTAAAGTGACCAGTTAACCCACAGTGCATATTTTTGTTCATGAGAGTAATCCAGAGAGAACCCACACAGACATGGGAGAACATGCTCAGAAAAAGGGCCCTCCGGCTGGCATCGGGCTAACCACTGCACCACCCATGGAGCCATGTTGTTGGAATATGTGTAGACAGTGGTTTGTAATTGTCTTGTTGTACTGTAATAAACAATGCCTTCCCTGACAAACATGTTGTCTACTTGGCAACATATGTTGCTCCAAAACTGGTATTTATCATTTAGCGTCAATGTTGCCTTCAGGGTACCCATGCCATATGTGCTTAAGTACCCCCATACTATCACACATGCTGGCTTTTGAACAGAGTACTAGTGACAAGCCAGGTGGTCCGTCTCCTTTTTAGACCCAAGGACATAGTGTCCATGAATTTCCAAAATATCTAACTTAGGTTTTGTGCTAATTCAATTAAATAGATATATTTGTGATAAACAAATTTTCAAATGGAATAAGAAAAAAAGTTGAAAGAAAAAAAAGTGACAGACAAAAGTCCTTGATTCTCTTTAATCATCACTTTTTTGTGATTTCAGAACTGTTCTAGCATTTCAGACCCATTTCTTTAAGTATTACATTTAAATCATTACGTACCGTAAATACACTTTTGATAAGCACATTTTAAAAGAGGTTTTGTCTTTAACATTTAAAAGCTCCTCTGGAACTCACTGATTGTAACACAGCTCGCAATTTAAATACCAGGCATTAATGTCATTCAGAGCGAGGGAGATGAAAATATTACCTGCTATTTTATTTATTTCCCTTGTTCCTCACTCGCCATATTCAGTGCTTTTCTGGTGCCTTTATTTTTCTGGTGAGCAGATCTCTAAGCAGATGTGGTCTTTCTTGGCAGCGGTGCATTTTACATTCATAAAGTTACACTCTGTTACTCAAGGGAGCTGCCCTTCACACATCACATGGTCTTCTATTGAACAGCTTCACTGAAGCAGTTAGTTTAGCGCCTGCTCAAGACTACCTGTACAGTAGTTATCAAGGGATAGCGCCGAGTTACACATTCATCTTCCCCACCTTGATTTTTTTTTTTCTCCGCTCTTTCCTGGGATTCTGTTCTCACTCGGAGACCACTTCTCTAATCATTAGGCTGCCACAAGCAATCTATTCATTCCCCGGTTTCATTCTCTTTTGCCGTTTAATGGCCCATAATTGGTGCACTATCAAATGTACCAAATTGCTCAAATATATTATTCAGAAATTATTAGGGAGATAGCAGAATGTGGAGGTATTGAACGAAAGGGAAGGCTCATTAATAATGTACATTTACACAACATGCTCAGATGTGGTAAAATAGACACTGTCCTTTTCAGCAGTAAATTTACTGTCTCACAACATTTGTCTGCTGTCTGTAGTTTTGCCACTTGCTGTTTTGAGACAACTGTTACTAATTTGATGTACTGATGTGTTTTAATTAACTCCCTGTTATTTATACTGTAGGGTCTCATGCTACAATACATTCATAATGAACACAAATTACATGCATGCTTTACAGTTACTGCAGTTATCTATTATTTGTGGCGCATGGTGATTTTTATGTTAGACTTTTGTAGTCAGCCTTCATTATTATTTTGTTATTTATCAATACTTACTGTGCTTATCTTATATTTCACTATTTGTTGCTCTTGTGTTAGGACTTTTGTTTGTTATTAAAACTCCCATAATATGTAAATGCATGTTGCTGAGTGATGCTGAGTTTTAAGGCACGTGTAAGCTCAATATGAACAACAGAAAATACAAGATGTTCTGATTTTTTTTGTGATTAAATGATTCTCATGATGTATGACATATGTGAGAACCAGGATTAACTGGCCTAGACTGTAGTAAACCGTCGGGACTTTTTGTAGTTTCTATAATCCTTTCAGGAACCGGGTCTTTTTTGTGCATTTGGACAGCATAAGAGCTAGGTACCATGGACTCAGTTCCTATAAACATTTTAGCTCCTACTCGGAGGCAGGGCCTTTTGAGGTTCCTTAGGAACTCATACACCACAAGTGTTTGGTGACTGGTAGAACCCATAAGCTATGCCCACTGCCGGATACATCAGACCAGTCACTCCTCTTGAGGGAAAAAACATGACAGTTCCCAGACAGTAACGTAAATGAATGACGGAAAACAATCGTGAAAGAAAGCTGACAGACTAAAACTAGCTTCTTGAATTTTACTTAGATAACAAAGTAGGCTAAATTGACAAAAAACATTTTTCTGTATCATTTTACTCACATCTAAGTTGTAAATACAAGTCTGCCATTTGTAACAAAGACATTAAAAATCACTTCTCAAATTTGCAGATCTATGGTGATTTAATTCTGTATACATCTTGGCTGATGTCTATTCAGCCGCAGCCTCGTGCCAAGATGGCGGTGTTCATATGTACTGTATGAACAGGTCCAAAGGCTAATAACTAGTGGCTAATAGTAGCTAGCCACTGGCCTTGCTAACTATCGTATAGATCCTACTATCCAACACTAACTAGCATTGTGAGTGTTACAGCGTCAAGTAGCTTATTTTGCTTACATGGAGTCTCAGTAAGATAAAAACAGATATCTAGGTAGGTAGGACACCTCTGAACACTTGGTCAGGTCATTACACTAGCATGATGCTCGGAGGCTGAACGGACCCTACCATGGTCCCTGACTGCCTGTGGGAATGCAAAGCAACATAGTTCCCCTGGTGGTGGGTACAGTAGTTCCTAGAACTAAGTCCGAGGTGGACAGTTCTTAGAACTGTGTTCTTAGAACTTCTCTGTCTGAAAACAGCTTTAGTCCCACACCAAGGGTTGCTTTGAGCTTTTAATCTTCAGCTGTGACATCATACTGTATGTTGGAACCAGACATACAGTATAGTAGTCAATATTAAAATAAATTTTCCCCCATGACCAAGAGGCCAATATTCCTTTAATTGTCCTATAATTTTGTTGGGAAATTTGTTCTTGAAAAGTGCATTATTCTGGTATTATAGTAGCATTGTTGTAAAAGTCTGATCCCAGGTCAGGCACTCAAAGAGGTTTTTTACTGTATGATAAGGGGCTGGTTCAAACACCTTGCAGTTTGAAAGAGGCACAAGCAAGAAGAATATTCCAATCAAAACTCTTTATATGTGTTATGTACATTATTTGTTTATTATATTACATTTTATATATATTATTCACTGTTATGTAGTTCATTATTCTGTATTATTCTCTGTCAGTCACAACAAATTAAAGTAATTTTTTTGACATTACAACATAGAGAAGAACCATGAAATATGCAAATGCAGGTTTTGTACTTTGGGATTCAATGTTTTTCCAAACACAGATGAACTAAACCTCACCGTGTTTGTAGTGCATAAACACACATTATGCTGAGCAGTAAGAAGCAGTCATATTAGGACTGACAAATGACTGGTGAAGAGAGAAGCCACTTTTCAAAAGGCAAAAACATCTGTCTACGTCTCAATAAACGGCACTGAGAAACAGTAAACATATGCAGTAGATCATCATTTTAGCAATTGCTGGATTTATTGGCGGAACTGCAAGTGTACAGTAATTTCATCCAAGAGACTTTCCAGTACCACACCTCTTTCTGGTTCAGGTAGCACTGAAATATTGAGGGGTAATAGCTTTCCTACAACATTAAGGGGGTTCCATGTCCCCCATCCCCTGCTATCAAGCTTATTGCTGAGCAGGCTGTTTCAAGTGAGAAGCATCTGCTTTCATATTAGTCTGAGACCGGCAGAGGTTGTTTTCTGGGGTCATTTTGAAGCTCTTTTGGGACGTTCGTTTTTAATGGGTTATTGCAGTTGAGACTTAGACCCGTTTGAAATTAATTTGGTGCTGTACAGTGAACTAACTGTATGTCTTCGTGTAGGTACCATGTCTGTTGCTTGAGTAATTGAGGTCTGATAAGTGCTGAGAGCAGGGATTGGATGAGTGTCTGAGCTGCCAGAATTTACTCCACAGCTGTCAGTGGTCTTAAGCGTAATTCAACAAAACGTATTTGATGTGAGGTGCCCACTTGATTACTAAGCTCTTTCCTCTAATATACAAACCAGTACCGGTATCTACAAAGCTGCTCTCTCGTTGCTGTTTGTTGGTATCGGGGACAATTTTATGACAGAGATTCACTGTCAACATTCAAGGACAAACAAAACAAACTTAGGATCAAGAGCTGAAATCGATTTCCACAGATATTACACAGACGTGGCAAACTGGTGCTATGTTTTCATTTCCTGTCTTTTATTAACCCCTCCATATTTGTTATGTGCTCTCTGCTGGGTATACTGTACATCACAGCCAAGCTCCCATGTACCATTTTTCAAGAAACATAATATCTGCTTCTTTTGGTGAAGGCTACATAAATCTGAATCCTTTATCAGCCGCCAGCACACCTCCTCGAAGACGCCCAGGCGGATTCTGTTATTTTTATCTAATCATTTCCTGAGCATATTCTGGTGTCAGGATCCATCTTGGCTGACAAGTGCTGGTTCCATTTGAGTCCCCTATCACCCTGTTTTTCCAGTGTTTTGCCATGACACCTGACTGATAAGTGCGTTCTGCAGTGTGTATGCAGAAACAGGAGGATTTCACCAGTGACATGCAGCATTTAGCGCAGAGAAGCCATTCAGCAGTGCCCACGGTGGCACTTTATCTCATAAATGTTTTTGTTTTATACTTTGATTGAGGATTTTATGCCTGCAGACCTCAGCGTTTGATGGCACCATTGAGACGTTTGCTTATTCACTGCAAAAGCAAAATGGTGTCTTGAGGAAATGTGAAGATGCCATTAATCCAAAAGCTTTGGAAAAAGACTCCACAATTTGCAAGAATTTGCGACCGCTATGAAACGCATGTCATATTTAAAATCAGGCCCTTTTCTTTTCTGTGAAACATTTCAACTTTAAAATAGTGAAAATAGACTAAAATAATCACCAGAGCATGATTAAATAAATATTTTGATGCCACCATGTTGTATTGTAGTCATTTACAGTAGCTAGCTGGCTAGCCCTTCCCTGTGTCGATATATTATCATGTATCAATAAAATGAGTCACTGTAGTGCCTGAATACAATCCATTTTTTTACTGGATCACAGATATAATCATGAGTTTTTGACTTTCTAATATTATGTAATATAAAGGCTGTTTTCATGTTTTGTGTGCAGTTAATATGCAGTAAAGGAAATTTTAACAGCATAATGTTTAAAAGGGGTACAACTTCAGGAGGAGGTGGATTGGGAGTTCGGGCTATTACAGGAAAACACACAAGTGATTTACACTAGTACACTTGGGTAGTACAGTTGCATGGTGTGGAACCAGTAGTATCTGTGAGAAAAGGGCTAAGAGGAGGTTGCCAAAGTACATCCATTGCTGCTTTGGGATGGAATATGTTTTTAATAACATTCAATGTGGTGATATAAAGCCAAACAACTTTCTTGACATAACCAGTGACCTCACAGAACATGTGGGTTGCTGGTCTAGACTGACAGATCAAGACTACAATGAACCAGGAACTCCTATCATCTGCAATGTAAAAATACTCTTTTTCTCAATGTAGCCCAGTGGCTTGAAGAGTCTAGGGGCTTCAGGTACCCACTGCCTAAAGTTAAAGCATATCGCACACAGCTCTTCAGTAATTTGGTGGTTACGAGCTTTTTCGTAAAATGCAGCCCCCTTTGGTCGACAGGTATCATTTTTTTGAATCCCAAGCTAAAAAATAATACCTTTAAAGATGCAGGAGACAGAAAATGAGGCAAGATGATGCCAATTTCATTTGCAAAATTGATGCTGGTTAGGGCATTGCACATGTCATTCACCAGTTTTAAGATTCTTTCCAAAAGTGAGATGTAATTGGCCAAAATCTCCCATTAAGGCCTGTGCTTTCTTAAGCATGCAAAAAATAAGAGGAAGTTCAGAAACCTGGCATCCTTTTGAATTACAATATGCTGAGGAAAGCATACTTAAGGGATTTTTGGCTAGTGATAACAAAAAATACTGCTTACGGAGGCCTTAGTGTTTTGAAATTAGCAATGCACTATTATTTTTATTGATTGGCAATTTTCTAAACTGACTGGAAAATGCTGTCTTTCTTTAATTTGACATTACAGAAAATAAAATGGTAAACAACCTGGAGCAAACGTTACCCGGCAGTCATAATTTTTGACTCTGAAACAGATCTCTGTGGTGGATGCTTCCAGGTTTACAGGGGCATTGTCACTTACCAATCAATTTTTAGAGTCAGGTTTACGATTTGGTAACAAATGGAAACTCACTCATGTAGCACACTTTCTCACTGATTGCATCTCTTTGATCAATCTGTGTCTCTTTGATTTTCTTTTTTCCTTTCCTTTTTGACAAGGACAAGTACAAAATGCCTGAGAGTAAAAACAAAGTCCAGGTTACAAAATGTGGCCTTTCTTCTTTTGCATGTGTATGTATGTGTATTGAACCTCACCACTGGGCACAGTGAGGGCAGGGAGAGGGTGTTATGTTGCTGAAGTCCACCACTCCCATTTGCCTGTCTGTCAGATGTCTTGCTTGGCTGAGCTCCATACAGTGATGGTGTTGACAAAATGACAGGAGGGGGGCACACTCCAGCGAATGTCAATTTGGCTGCAAAGCACCGTTTTCCCAGGAGCACTGAATCTCCCACACACCAGCACAGAAAAATGGAGAGAGCTGGAGTTTATAAGAGACAGTCTCCATGGAATTGGACATTTCCATAAAACATACAGGGTCACGTGCATGCATAACATAGCATCCAGCATTCGCATAATTTGCACATTCATTGTCGGTGAAATTACATCCCTGTAGCTTCAATTAGCTGGCACATAGAAGAAATCACAACCAGGATGCTACCTGACATTTCGTCACCTTGACATGGTGGTGGCATAGCACAGATTTAGTGTCATTTTGAGCACGAAGCTCCTGTGTTCTCAGTGCCTTTCCTCGTGTTGCTTACTGTCCTGACTTGACTGCTGGGATTAGAGATGCATTCTAATGTGTCTCTAATCTTATAATCTGTCTAATAGCAGCACACTTTCACTGGAGCCCTTTAATGTATAAACACAAATTGAGCAGGGTGACTGTGGAGGTTATTGGGGACACTTAGATTTGAATCTGTAATCTTGACATTAGGATTCAGCAAGAATTCCTGTTTGTAACTGCATTAGTTGCTTGGAGTTGAATCTGAAAATATCCCCTTAAATGTTAAATAAGTTATCCCAAACAACCTCTCATGTGTGTTGAACAAATTAGCATTTGATGACAGGTGTTTGGATTAACACTGATTTAATGAGCTTTATGAAAGTCCCCAGAGGATGAATGCAGGGTTTGGGGATTACCTACTTCCAGGATACTGTTAAAGACAGGCAAATGGAAAATCTAAGCTCCAAATCCATTAAAGGTTGTCCGCATCGTTAACTGCACAAAACCTCACCATGAACTCCACAACATCATGATTAAAACCAGCACTTTTTCTGAAAGAGATGCCTTGATTCTTTGCCATTTTCACACAAAATATGTGTAGCAAAACACATTTGTTTGACCTCGTCATTGTGAAATCATTGCCTTGATGGTGTATGGTAATGGTCATTCTCATCTTTTTCAGTTAGAGATGGATTTGGCACCATTTTGAGCCATTATCATTTCTGTATCTAAGCGCACACATTTGTAAGAGCTAGAACAAATAATAAAAAACTTCCAAAAAATGCATAAAGTGAACTTCATAAAGGAGTGCAATTGGGATCACCTACGTATAACCATACAACTTGGCAAAAGTTGGTATCAATGTTCTTCACATAGACGTCACATTATCTTGGTTGAGGTGGTGCCAAATTAGTTTGGAATTAACCAAGCCTTGCATTTAATTTTTTTCATTACATTCCAACTAAGATGTTTACATATTAAATTAATATTGCACAAATGTTTCCAGTTACATGAAGCTCCATGCTCCAACTTGCATAACAGGCCACAAAGCGATGCGAAGTTTATACATATCCAGTGACCTTGATAGCTTGATTTTTTTCAGAGTGTAGCAAGTAGGTTTAATTTTCTGATCATAATTGTGTTATTATCATTAAGATCCATATGTAAACATGCAAGAGACTGTGTATCAAGCAGTTCAACCACCAAACTCAGGCTTACTGTACAACATGAATGTTCTTTATAAATGTTCAAAGAATACTCCTACATCCTGAATAATATCTGCAGACATTGCTGTATTCTAAATACAGTATGTTGTCCCATTTCTATTTCAGTATATTGTCATATTCAATGTTTACTTCAGGTTTTTAAAAAACAGAGAAATGATGATCAGTATAGACTTAAACATCCTGCATGTGAATATAAGATTTGTGTTTGTTGCTAATACCCAGCAGCACTGCACAGCACAGTGTGCATGCGTGCCCACCTGCATAATGTGTCCTTTGGTGGAAGTGTTTTAATGTGTTCATTTTGGCAGCACATTATGCACGCTCACATGTAAATCCCGAATCATCAAAAACAGATTGGTGTCGAATGTGATCATAATGAGTAACTGTGTCAGACTAATTGAAAAATGGACTCAGGTGTTGCCAATTTTGCATGCAATATTAAAGAAATGATATGTAGCTTTTTCACATGATACCATATAAGATGATTGAGTGGAACACATACAGTACATTGTACATATTGTGGGTGTGTATTAAATGGCTCAAACAACATTTCAACCAAGAGAAACCTGCTGTTTAATTCAGAACAACATTTGCTTGATTGGTGCATCTATCAGTGTTGTTAAAACTGTATCCAAAACTGTTTTACAATACAGTGTTTCAAAATTCTAGCCGTTAACTGTAATAACCCAACATTTTACATTTTTATTTGCATCTTATTTTGTAACATAGTTATCCAGTGGAAAGCTAATTTAGTGATACATTTTATGACGTGTAGATCAATATTGACATTAGCTTATACCAGCAATATAATTTGTGTAGTGACATTATATCAGTAAATATTTTATCAGCCAGTCCAACCTGTGGTAAGTTTGCATTCAGTACAGTATTAATGTTTAATGCTAATCTTGCTTGTGGGTTTTTCATTGAATAAAATTACATAGTGTCAATATACAGTATGTAGCTAAATGTAATGGGAATAAAACCATGTATCTTCCTATTGTTGTGATTGAGGAACTAGTGACAGATATAATACAGTGGATATGTAGGCAGCCTGAACTGCCTACATATCCACATATCCACATTTTTAAGTTTTTAAAAAAACTTAAAAATGAAAGATTATGTATCTTCACACTTACATTTATACCTGTACCATTTCCTTTCATAGGGGCCTCTTTGTAACAGTCACACATCTCTTTGATTTTACTGTATACTTATTATCAAAAAAGATTCTGATTTGCTAAGCTGTACTGTAGGTCAAAGGTGTCCAGTCATTGCCACAAAGGGCCGAGACACTGCAGGTTTTCTTGCCAGCCACTCATTAAAGCAAGTGTTTTCACTTAAATGCGATCAGTGGGAAGGAATTCAGTGAAACCACCTGATGAAAAGACTGGTTGGAAGGAAAAAGTGCAGTGTCTCGGCCCTTTGTGACAATGATTGGACACCCCCACTGTAGGTCATTCCGAGGACAACCTGAGACGATGCTTTGACCCAAGGCTGCCTTTCATGGACAATTTTCTGAAAAAAAAAACCCCAAAAAAACACAGAAAACAGTTGAACTACTGTATGATTGTTTTGAGACAATATATTTTATATTTTGAATTTTAAAATCTGCAGTGCTAGTGGCTCATTAGGGCACGACTGATACATTTTTTGACTGTGATTGGTTCTCACTTGTTGACCTCACAAGGTGCAAAAATTCAAAATGGCTTGTTTGTCCTACTTTCCGTCCTGCTGTGAGGATTTCTCAGTTCACAGCAGGTTCATATTTTTACAGCTTTAGTTTTGCTCCACAGTTTCTACACATGTCAAAATCCAATACAGATGAGTTGTCACATTATGCAGCCTTTGAGGAATAATACTGATGTAGCAAGTGGTGCTCTCCACACTTTGTTAATCTCCACAGCTGTATAGCATTTAAAAATTGTAGAGAAAGAAAAGTTCAAGGGGTTAGACATATATGAGAGTGTCAGAGTGGTGTCAAGCTGAACTCTTGACGGGTTTAAACAGACATGAACATCGGTCACTTGTGGGAGTTACAAATTGTCTCAGGCTGAACACGACCTTGTCAATCTTCTCCTTATCAGCCGCAATCCAGACAAAAGGTCTGAGGTGTCGCCTGATGTGGGCATTGACTACAACAAGTATCCCACCGTTTGCCTGCCCTTGAATTTCAACACGTCCTATAAATGGCCAATCATTTAAATCCCCCAGCAGCATTCGGAAAAAGTGTGTGTCCATAAATTTAAAATAATGTACAAGTCTGTAAATCCATTTTTATGTAGAGGCAGTGTATGACAGAGCAGTGCCTTTAGCTTGCTCCTTTTATCCAGTAGCATTCTGGCTTGATGATCATTTTTGTATTTTTAGCATTTTATCTGAACAGTCACAGCAAAAATATGAATTAGCAACTGTTAACGTGTAGCAACACATCAGATATTGGTAACGCTCAGAGATGGACAAAAATAATTATGGAGAACTGTAACATATTTAGGACAGAGGGAAGGAAAAAGTAAAAGCTAAGTATCCCAGTGAATTCAATTTGAACTTCTATCCTGTTAAGTCAATAATGTAGCACAGCAGGGAATTGTTTAAGCTAAGCTAGACACAGATGAGCATTTAGAGAGTAACTAATGCACAATTACACAACATCTAGAACTATCTCAGTAACATGTGCATGTACTTGTATATTTAGATTAAGTTTGTGTTGAAGTCTGACTCCATTTTCCATGTCTTTGTCATCTAGTATGTGCTTCTTAACATTGTATATTGATTTCTACGAGGACTTGGGTTGTTATAGTGGTAAAATCTGTATGCTGTTACACTGGGAGCATTTCCATTAACATATTTAATCTCCATTTTAAAGTATCTCATTCAAACATGCTTATGGCAATGGCAAAATTCATATAAACTTCACAAAATGAGAAACAATTGTGTTTTCTGTCTAGAGGTGCATATGCTAAGCAAGTACTTAATGGCTAATAACCCTAATAAAAGCCAATACACAATCCATATGATAATAAGTAACTATTAATGCCAATATGTATACGCCATTGACCTGTGATTGGAAATTAGTCCCAAAGATGTTGATTATCCCTGTTTCAAGCCTGAAAAAGCATTTTTTATTGTGCTCTGCCTCTTGTACCAGTACCAGTACCAGTACCAGTAAGGGTACCAGTAGCCTACAATGCCACTGTCTGAAGACACAAAGCAGAACATTTATTTGCTCAAAACCTATTTTAACATGAAACATACATACAGTAACACATACCCATTTTTTGTGTGTGAGACTTTTCAAAAGCACACCTCAATTAAACTTTTTATTTTATGGAAACACGATTGGTGCATGCAAAATAAAGCTAGAGTTAGTTCAGAAATGTAGCTGCATGATTTGGAGAATAAGTCATATTGTTATTTATTGTGGACTATATGTAATCTGCTTGCTTGGCTGTCAAAGAAATACACATTTTCCTATTTTATAAATGTCAAGTCAATGTAGTTAAACTGTGTTTCATACATATTTAATCTCCAACTCCTGACCCTTACATAAGAGCAGGGAACACAGGAATATAGGAAAAATTCCAACATGCAAACTAACAAAATACAGTAAATACAGGATCTTCGAAAACAACAAAAGCAAGCTACTGTATGAGTTGTAACCTCAGAGGTTTTTCTAATCATTAGTTCTGCAATTTAGATCACCCTAGAATATTCTGATTACAGCTATGGCATTAACTGTGCAGCCCTATTTTTGAAATCGAGTCAGCTAACAAATCATCAGAAATTCTGTATAATCACACACAGTAAATGTTCCATAGTAACACTTAAATGATGACACAGATCTAATCTGCAATAGAAGAAATTTGTTTAAAATTTTAGGTTTTGCAGAAAAAAATGCAAGGAAATCTATCAGACAGAAAACTCACTGTATAACAGGGAGAAAGAGAGACAAACTAAAGAGGTACAACTTGTAATTCTGCAATTGTCATCCAAAACAGTTTTCCCTGTCAGTGTTCAGGAGCGTATTGGAGAGTCCCATATCTCTGAGTGTCTCTTAGAGCTTGTGTAATATGTTACACAACTTACATTAATCCAACACCTTCCAACCCGACTTGACAACAGGTTCCTCTGAATATAGTGCTTGGCTGCATGGCAAGCAGAATCCCATTACTTAAATGGATAGACCTAATAATAAAATATGACTTCCAACCTAACCGGATTAACAATGATCTTGTGCTCCTGGGAATCAGTTGAGCTGCCTTTCCACATAAACACCTTTTATACATAAAGCTTTTAAGCAAGTTCATTTCACTTCTTCTGCTATTGTGTTCATGGATTGGAAGAGGGGATAATAAATGCATGCTGGACAAACAAGGAGCAGAAAAAGGCAGGGCTCTTTAAATAGTCTGTTATGTGCTGACTGCCGCACCTCACTGTATAGCTGAATTAAAGTGCCAAGTACGCACAACTTCGGTCAGCTAGGGAATGCTAAGCACAGGGAAATACAAGCAGGTTTGTAGATTTCATGCTACAGAGAAATCTGATAACATAAAGGGGTAAGACACATGCAATCTGGAGCCATGTCTGCACTGTGAGTTACTCTCTGCATATGACTCTGGCCTACTTAGGCTGATTGGTATCTCTGCATCTTCTCCAATGTTCCTTTACCGTGTGATTGTTTATGCAGCACTCTAGCTCCAGAGAGAAGCTTTTTACTGTTTGCTCCAAAGGGACTGATAATCCTTATCCGAAAACTGATGCTTTAGCAGGAAGATTTTGGTGCATCTGTGAAAGTTTGAATTTAAAAATGAAGAAATAATTGATACCGGAGGGTGTGTGCCAATTACAGGGGTATCGCACTCCTCAACCTCACTCTTAAATGATGAGTACTGGAAAGACGGTTCAGACCGCATTCGAGTCCCGTATCCGTGACTAGTTTAACTTATGTTTTCATTTGAAATATTTTACATGAATGCTATGATATATTGCAGCCTTTACCTTCTATTCAACATTCCACTGAGTTTAACGTTATCTCCCTTCTGAAGCCAAATAAGCTCTCCAGAAGAGCTGGAAAATGCATTGTCAAAAAACTACAAACTGCTTTTATGAGCCAGTGACTACTTTATTTTGTGACCCTACAATCACTGTTCTTATAGAATATAATGGATTTTTGAATGCTAGTAAACAGAAATGGTACCCAAGTTATATACAATTATAATGATTCAAGTAAAAGTAGAATCAAAATAAGTATGTAATTAAGAATAATAGTATCTCAAGTAGTGAGTAGCTTCATAAAGTGGAGTTTAATACAGCTGCAAATGTTGCATAACAAGTCGATTTATCGTAAAATTAATAACAACGCAACAACATTAATTTTCATCAATAATGTGACAAATCTAGATGCCAATGACATACATGCTGTTAAACTGTTAAACATCTAAAAAACATTGAGTTGCAAGATATGTCACTTTTTTCGTTTTTGTTGGTTATTTTATTCATTTTTATTAACTTAATTCATGCATTCTGCCACTACAGTACCGTATTCCCTTTTCTCTTATTTCCAGACAACTGACAATGGAAAGTGTGTGCTTACATCAAAATCTGATCCCAGGTCTACTTTGGAATGGTCAGTGAACTGACATGATGCCTCACAGTCATTTCAAAGCAGCAGGCCTTTAGAAAATTAAAAAAAACCATCTATTTACCACAATTTTTCATCAACACCCTTACATTGGTATTTCACAGTATTGTATAGGCACTACTGTGATAAATTTAAGGGTTAACGTATAGAAAGTAAAGCATCTGAATCCATCTTTGTCAAATGATCAGATCCAGGTCGAACAATGCAAACCAAACAGAACATTGATTCCATTCAGGTCACAGCACAACCATAACCAGCTTGTTACTCTTTCACAGTTGATTGAGGGGAGGCTGGTACTTCGCCAATCCAGTCTACATATGTTTTAGAAACTTGCATTCAAGTTCCCATACATGCTGAGTGAAAGTGAATGAGTATGCTCCCCTGCTTGGCAATAAGTCGGAATTGCTCGATGTGGGTGTTTGACTTTGCATCCACTGAATCGTGAAAAGCCTGAACAGGGTTTGGAGGTGTAGTTGTAGTGAGGGAGGCATCCGGCAGAGGGTTGGGAGGTTACATCACTGCTCTTTATAGGTGCTGTTGTTCTTCTGGCAAAATCATAGCAATTTTTTGCAGGTGAGTGTGATGCAGCTGGAATACAGATCGGCACGTCCCGGTCTCTACCAGTTACAGGAGTTCAAGTATCTAGGGTTTTCGCTTACAAAACAGAGTTGGCAGAGTGCTGCAGTCATGTGATCGCTGTATCAGACATTGGTACTGAAGCGGCAGCTGAGGTATGAGGCAAAGTTGCTGATTTACCATTTGGTCAATAACCCCTGCCTTCACCTATAGGCAGTGAATTCAACATTGCAAATACAATTGGCTGTAAAGAGTTTGGTGAAGTTCAGGAATTCAGGAGGAGTGGAGAATACATAGACCAGCTCCGATGTCACACTGAGAGGAGCCAGTTGAGGTGGTCCAGACTGCTCATAAAGAAGCCCTCTGGCTGTCTCCCTTTGGACGTCTACCAGGGGGAGGAGCCAACTGGGTGAAGGTCTCAAGGCTGGCCCAGGACTCACTGGAAGGATTATACCAGCTCTCCCAGGTGGTTGGTGGGTAGCTGGGGATCCTCCAGAAGGAGTGGAATGAAGCTGTTGCAAATATGGAAGCCTGCACATCTTATGGATAATATTTGTAATTTAAACCCTTCAAGAAAAGGTTTCCCTAAAAAGTACTTTTGTTACACTTGTAATATTATGGAGTAATATATGTGCATATATTACAAATGATGTTGCCATTTGTTACAGTATGTCAATATACAAATGATCATATGACATTTTCCACATACATTGCATATGTAAAGGCATACATGAAATAACCATATGTGTTTCATGCATGTTTCACAAATGTCATAGATCTCATTGATTTAATAATGGGTGTATGTCAATGTGGGTTTACACATAAATACCTAACATTTCTAATTATCATATTATTTATCTTGGATTCAATTCTAGTCTGTTCTATTCTATACTGAAGATTATTCACTGATCTTCATAGACTTACTATTCATTATAAAGTTGAGAGCTTAGTATCAACAGGTGGATATAGTCAGAAGAACTGGATTTTGAAATAGCAAATTAAATACAGTAAATGAAGAAAAAAAGAAAAACCCTTTTTCTTTTCAGTAACATGCATCTAATGAAAACATTTCCTCTGCAGAGCTTTTGCTTGCTGTTAAATCTGTTCAGTAAACTTAAACAAAACATCTGAAACAACATAAATGCTGTGACTGTAGCAGATGAAATAGTAAAACATTCATTGCACTTACCTAAAGGCTCCTGCAACTGTTTAATGAACATCAACAATTCTGAGTAGCTCATCCATTTCCACTGTGCCCTGGATTGTAAGATCTTCCTGTGTGTAATACATAATACAATAATATATGCACATACAGTATATCAAGAATGATGGTGCCGTACGTTACAATGTCTATATACATATCATTATGTAATATTTTCACATACATTGTCTGCATACATGAAGGGATACATAAACTAACTAGTACACCAGAAAACATATTGTATGGATTTAATACTGAGTGGATGTCAATGTGGCTCTACTTATAAATATATATTAAATTCCCTTCTCACCCTCCGCGGGTGGTCTCATCCTTTCAAGCTCGGGTCCTCTACCAGAGGCCTGGGAGCTTCAGGGT
>JAQQAE010007123.1:0-16104 GCA_029823295.1 Pseudamia nigra
GGCAAAAGTGGGTCGTGGACATGTTCTGAGTGGGTTGTGAAGTGAAAAGGATAAAAAAAAATACATCTGTATATTTTTTATTATGTTTAATCTGGTGTTGGTTTTTGAATGACATGCAGCATCTGTTTCCATGGAAACAGACATTTCATTGACAGGTGGCGCTGTAATACAAATTATATTCTGTTGACTTTACTCACTTTGTTTATTAGTTTCTTCAGTTTTGTTGATTTGCTTGATTATTTTGTTCATCTATTTTGTTCATCTTTTGTTAATTAGTGGATAATTTTGTTCTGTTTATTATTTTGTTAATTTTCTGGCATATTTTGCTTATCATGTCTCATTGTTTTTCTTTCTCTGGGTTATTTTGTGAATTTTTAGAAATTTTTCTTTATCATTATTATTTTGTTCATTTTATGTTTATTATTCATTATTATTTCACCTTTGTCCATTCCATGAGTTATTTAGTTTATTCTTAATAAGTTTTGTTCATACATGTTGTTGATTATTTTGCAAATTTTTGGTTACTTTTTAGCTAATATTGTTTATTCATTTTTACTTTGTTTCATTCCCTGGATTATGTCCTTCGTTTTTCATAATGTTTGCTCCCACTGTGGATTATTTTGTTCATTCTGTGGAATTTTATTATTTGTCTTTGGTCAATATTATTTTTCATTTTTTGCAGGCACATGTTCTAACAATGCTCAGATAATGAATATATGTTTATTAGCGTAAAAAACACACGATTTAAATATGATAGAAATGGGCACTAACTTGACGATTGCTGGAAAATATGGGTAACAAGGTGAGACCAGTTGAGAACCACTGGGTTAACACACACCAGTATCCACACCCACGTTAACACACACACCTCACGGAAAGTCTCTCTCTCCTGCTCGACTCCGCTATCTCTTTCCTTCTGGACGTAGATAGTATTACCTCTTCTGTCTCGATGGACACGTTCACACACTGACACACACTCACATGCATGACACACACATGCACACGTCATGAAAACATACCTACGGCACTGGCCAGATAACTCAAACCGTTGTTTGTAGACTTTGTACAGAAGACTTTCTTTTTTAATGTTATTATTATTATTTAATAAAGGCTAAATAACATGCGATTTGGTTCTGAGCGTGTTCTTCTGAGGGTGAGTGGTTGAGTGTGTATGAGACACAACTTAATAAACTATTATCCAGGGCCGGAGTGGGATTCATTTTCAGCCCTGGAGTTTCATGCCTCAGACCGGCCCACAACCTATTATTATTAAAATCATGTAATTATATTATGTGTGAAGTCTACAATAGCACATTGTTCTGTAAAGACTTGTAATTCAGTGTATTTTTTCTAAAATATTTTCAATTCAGTGCAAGTAAGGGTTGCTTCACAATGCAGATTTATTTCAACGTCATCTCCAACATTATTCTTTACAACACATCCTTTTCAACAGTATGAGAATCTATATTCTGTTCAAATAAGTGTGCACAGATATCCACACCGTGATATTGAAATACACAAATAAATACAAATATTAAATTTAAAAAATAAAAAATAAAATAAAAAGTGTTGCACTTTCTAATAACTACATGTCTTTTTCATCTGCAAGGAAACAGTTCTATCACAACTTAGATTTCACAAATATGAGAATATGAGTTAAAGGACAAATCTCCAACACTAGTCTTTATAACATCAGAATGTCCTATTTCTGCAATATCAAATATTAAGCAAATTAGTGTTCAGATATCTAAACCTTATGAATAAAGAGTAAAATAATTATTGCACTGTTCTCTGCAAGTTTGTTATTCACAGTATAACATAACTTTCTAATGATGCCATTATCTTTTTTTCTTTTACATAAGAGTTGTTTCAAAGAAACACGGCCAACCCTAAAACTTTTCTAAACCCCTGAGCATAGCTGGACTCTGTTTATTACAGTATCATTGTCACATCAAAGACATGAGAACTTCTTTCTCAGTGCACATGAGCATGAATGCCTCGAGTTTCATCCGGGTCAAAGTGCTCGTGAGTCCGTTTTTTATGAATTTCACTTCTGGCTCCAGGCTCTGCTTCTGACAATAAATCACATTTTAAAAATGGTCATAATTCTCAGCACAAATCTCCCCTTTTTAGAAAGTCTACTGATCAGTTCAGGTCAGTTTCATTAATGTAGTGCTGAATCATGTAGCATCTCAGGGCACTTCTCATATAGAGCAGGTCTACACCATACTCTTCATTATATTCTAATCATATTCACTCAATGCCCACTCTGGACTTGTGGACTCATGGCCCAGGCTTAATGCTGGATCTTGCTTCTGACTCTGAGAGGCTACAAGACAAAGTTTCCCAGATATGTGGCGTTGCATCATACTATTAATTAAATTACATAACGTTATGTTATGTACCACAATGCCACAAAATTCACTGACTTGATAATTAATTAACGTGAACCACTGTTTGGAGGCAAAGTTCAACATCTAGCCTTACCTGTTTCAAACTGCAAGCTTGTTTTTGTTAAAAAATTGCCAATTTTAGCACATTTGGCTGCGTCTGACTCCAGAGCTTTCCTCTTTTTAATTCTTGCCTCCCTTGCTCTGTTTTCTATCATTCAAATACCACTGACAGAGTGCACGGACGAAAAAAAAGAGCTGCCAGTGGAGGCGGAGGCGATTCAGGGACAACATATGTGATCGACCCAAAGTCATGACAGAACCGGCACAAAAAAGAGTCAACACTGGCTCTCGCGGCCCAAACATCAAACGGTCCACCGGGAATTGTCCCCGTCCTCTCAATTAGCTACGGAAGTGCATAGCATTCATAGAACCAAAAAAAATTAGACTCACTATCTCGTAATTATGACATACGGCTCTCATAATTGGGATTTATTAAATACGTCGGTAGCGCATTCACTGGCCCTCAGTTTCGTAACTAAACCCTATTTTTGCTGTATTTAGAAAATATGGAATTACACACATTTCTGTTGTATGATGTTTCTGATTTATTTATTGTGCATTAACCCAGGATATGTGATTCTGATAGGTATGTTAACATGGCAGGTATTTTAAATGCATATATTTATATCCATGAAGCATCCTGTACTAGTTTGACTGCTCTGGCAGGAAGAGGGCGGCTTCTAATAGACCAGTGTGGATTTGACACGTCTTCATAGTGTTATATTATAATATTAATGCCATCATTACTAACATGAATATTTCCTAGTGTCTCCATCCAGGAAACAAATAAAAGCAGATTAAATCTGACAGCGCCATGTTCCCCAGTGTCTGTAGCAAAGAAGAAGGGATTCCTGAGAGCCTTAACTTTTCTCTTAATTACGAGATCTATTCTCATAATTATGAGAGATCTTGTAATTATGACTTACAGTATCTCACAATTATGAGAAAAGATCTCGGAACTATGAGATACAGAGTCTAAAAATATACTTCTTTAGTAAATGCAATGCACCATTGTAATTATCCACTCCGGGCCTGCTATTATCTAATAGCCAGAGTGTATTTTGTTCATTTTTTTGGACCTTATTTTTTCATTTTTGTTCATCCTTTGGCGTATTTTGTTTGTTTTAAGTGCTACATCAACAAAAATTTAAAAAAAATGAACTCAATAATGAGCAAATCAATCAAGAAAAGAACGAAAAAGGAATAAAAAACAGCACAACAGTCAGGTACTGTACATTTAATAAAAAAAAAACTAACAAGTATTGCAAAACAATGTATAAATTAATCCACAAAGCTTGCAAAACTGAAAACAATGATGCCTCATTATTAGTTAACAAAATTCACAAAAAGTAATAAACAAAAAAAATTGCAAAAGAGCAAAAATGAACAAAATACGGAATTAAATGAATAAAAATGACCTCAAAAATCAATAAACTCAAAATCAATTAAATGAATTAAATAAACAAAAGCATGAAAATAAACAAATATTTACAAAATGAACAAGATTAAGAGAAATCAGAAAAAGTCACACAATCAAAATCAAATTAATATGAGACAGGATGAACTGCTCTGATGTGTGTCACCATGGCAACCTGCTGGTCGATGTTATGCTCCCCCCCCCACACCCCATTTAAGGGTGCCCCTCCAACATTATTTCAAAGTAGTATTTGACAGTACAGATCAGTCAGGAACCTCAGAGAGTCTCAGCTGTAGTGTTGATATGGTACTGTATGGGCAGGCATAAGCGACAGAAGAACAAATACTGGTGCATGTTACTAATGGAAGTATGAATATGCAGAGATATGGTGGCAAAATCCTCACACCCACTGTCCATGTGCTGCCGTCGTCCAACATGGTCCATGTTAAAAGGATTTGGACCCAGGTTTGGAAGCTGAAAACATACCTCACAGACGTGCCACCCGTGCAGCATGTTTTGGATGATTTTTTTGATGAGTGCAGCAGCAGTTTTAAATGTGAATGTCAGTTTTTTGCTCTTTTTGTTCATTTTTTTCTCCTGATTTAATTGAGTTTTTCCTCACTTTTTGATTTTCTTATTCATTTTCTTCTAATATTGCTCACATTTAATTTTCTTTACCATTTTGTATCTTTTTGCTGTGTCCCAATTCAAGATTCACAGCCAACGCCGGCTGCATTTTTTGGCCTTGGATGTCATAGCCGAGCGTGAAGGCTGATCCGTTTCAACGGCTCCTTCATATGCGGCCGACGAATGCAGACTTCATCGGGCGGAAAATGAAGGACACAACCAATGTATCCTTTGCACACATGACAGATGGTAGTACTGCCAAATCAGGGAGCAATGAGGAATACACAGTTAAATAATATGGAGCATTATCAATTCATGAATTACATTAAAAAGTATAATAACCACAAACATGAGTGAAGAATCCTCCATCTCCGAGCAGCAGGTGGTCGGTGACAGGTGCCTACGTCATCATGCAACGATAAGAACAGCTGTGCTAATTTATGCTGATTTATGCAAATTGGGCTACACTGTCGTCCCATTTAACCACTGTTCGGTGCAGCCTTCACAGACCTTCGCGGCCGACGTCGGCTGTAGCCTTTGAAGTGGGACTCTGCTATTGCTTCATATGTTACTTCTTTTTCCTGATATTTTGTGCATTTTAATACTCGCTTGTGCTCTCAAATTTCTTTGTGCGCTCCTGAATTTCTTCATTTTATTCATGTACTCCTTGGGAAATTTGCTAGTGTAGAGCACTGTCCCTTCTCTCCTCTCACAATCTCTTTTGCATTTCCCATCCCTGCAGTGTTGTGGCATCTGTTCCCACAAGAGGCCAAAGCACGAGACATCAAAGATCCTCTTCAATTCATTGAGCCAATTAACGTCACACTAAACACTGCAGCCAGTCTGGTGGAGAACCGCTGGAAAGTCACAGTACAACCTTTGCTGACCATTTAACTCATTTATTTTAACACTGTGAGAAAACAGTAACACAAATGGTCTAGTTCTTGGTAAAGTAGCTCACTATACAGTAAAGTATGTGTGATCAGTGATTTGTGCTACTAAGCAAAGAGTGACTATCTGTGTTAGTAGGTTACACTCTCAGCAGAAGGTCTATCATTAGAGACCCGTCTGAAGTGCGTGAGCATCTAAAGACAACCCGCGTACTACTACTCCTGCAGAAATCTCCATGCTTTTGTTCACGTATGCATGCGCTCGTGTGTGTTTTTGTGTCAAGAGGAAGCGTGAGAACCAGGACGATGTGTGAGGAAGACGAGGAGAGGAGTGAGAGGACGAGGCAAAGAGTAAATGAGGGCAGGAGTGATGAGAAAAGAAAAAAAAAGGAGAACGACTCAAGAAATGCTGATGCACGCAGATCGGCCATAATGGGTCTCGGAGCTAATTAGACTGCTCCAACTTTGTCTTCAAACTCAATGTAGTTAAGTTGAATTAAGGCACACTGGAAAGAGGAGCTGACAGTCAGAGATCTGGGATGTCTACAACTGGTGGGTTGGTACCAGTACCAGGATACAGTACCAGTTCTGAGTGGGTTGTGATGTGTCTACTCTATTACTGTTTTCTCTCTGATGATGGATTTTTAGTGAGAGCTCCATTTGTACAGTACATATGTATGTGTGCATCTAAAGTCCCTGGACCCAAACAAAGTAAACTTGTAGTCAGGTCGGGGGGAAGAGTTACTATGGCAACTGCCACCTAATTTGGATATCAATTACAGCATCAAATGATGATAAAAACCTATTTTGACCTATAGTGAACCATTGGGGGGAAGGGGGGGGGATGCTAAGTAAAATGAGTAAAAATGAACGAAATAATAAGTTAAAAAAGAAAAATTAATTGAATACTTTCGAAAATAATTGAGCCAAAGAGCAGAAATGAACAAAATCATCAAGAAAGTGAAAAAAATAAACCAAACTAACCAAGAAAATGTACAAAAGCGGGACAACCAACCAAGAAACCTGAAGACAAGACAAAGAAGTCAAGGAAATGTGTAAAATTAGACAAATGATCAGTGAAATAATGAAACAAAAATGAGCAATGTAAATTGTCTTCAATTTTTCTTCATTTGTATCATTTTTGTTTGTTTTTTTTTTTCAATATTTTATTTAGTTATAATGTAAACTCCATAATTCATTTTTTGGATAATTCCTGTTCATTTTCTCACTTCTGCTGATTACCTGAATAGTTTTTTTTTTCCCATTTTGAACAGTATTTTGTTTGTTTTGTTTATTTTTGTTCATTTTCTCCATTATTTTTTCCACTTTTTGTCATTTTGAGGAATATTTGTTAATGTTAATTAATTTGTGTTCTTCTTTTTACAAGTGTTTCATTATACTATGCTATTTTTTGGTAATTTGTTGGATTATTTGTTTTTATTTTATTACTTTTTTAGTTTGCTCTGGATTTTCCATTTTTTAATTTTCGGGTTTATTTTGTGTTTGAATACAAGCAGCCGTGAAAATATATGCATTTTTTTACTTCAGAATGTACTTCAGTCATACAGTATATATGTTTACCAGGTCATAAAAGTTGGTGTATACTGTATATGAGTCACATGGTGAGATTAGTAAAGAGATCTGGTCTGTGTATCTATTGTACACATTTTCAGCAAAAAAAAATCCTTTTCAATAACTCTTAATTTTAGTTTCACCTCATTAATGTCATATGACTTTAGTCAGTCAAAGAGGTTGAGCTCTTATTTTTCCTACTGTCTTATCCTTTTAGGTGCGTACTCAAAAGTCCAGCAGTCATTTTCCTGAAACGTGGCGGAAGTGAAGGACATTAGCCAAGAAGGAACACATTAAATTTTGGGGAAGATCCATATAAAACTTTTCCATTTAGGGCCTTGGATTGAATTACAAGACTGAGTGCAGTTTAGTGAGTGCCTATAATTATTAAATGTGCTGATTCAAAACATGCGCCACACATTTTAACAGTCCGCATAGAAAAAAATGTCTCAGGAAAATGGTCCTATGTGGTTAATATATTATGATAAAGTACATATGAGCAAAATAATAAATAATCAATTTCTTAGATGCATGGGGCTGCAATATGATTCAGGGGTGGTGCCACATTTGTTTCATATACAGTAGACATTAGTTTTCCAGTAAATGTCTATAAATGTAGCCTGTCGTGCTTTAACTAGCTGACTGGGGAGACAGCTTTAACAGTGCCACAAATGTACTCTTTTCTTAAATGTATTTGCTGATTAAAGTCTCTGAAACCAATAAAATATGATGCACAAGATGCCTGAGTGCGGTAAATGGTTTAATGGTGTGTATTCTAATATGGTGTCTGGGCATTTATCAATTTGAATAATACTGATCATATTTTGTAAATTCTAAATGAGGTGTGTATTAGAATGTCATTAGGTCTTTTGTTATTTCCTCCATTTATTATACAGTACATTCCATTTATAAAGCACTATCAACAACCATCTAGACCGGGGGTCTGCAACCTGTGGCTCCATGGCCACATGTAGCTCTTTAGTCCTACAGCCCTACAATTAAATTAAGTATTAAATTTTAAAAATCATTTAATGGCTCAGTAGTACATAAAATAAAAATTAACAAATATAAGCACTAAGGAAACTGCATAATGAACAAAAGTTAAGACAAAAATAAACAAAATAATCAAGGAAATGGTAAAAAAAAAAAAGAAATCAACAAAACAGTCAATGTATAAAATGAAGAAAATGAACTAAAATAAGAAAAAAATTGAACACCAAGAGGAAACTCAACAAAATAATCTACAAATTGAACAAAAATTCACCCAAGGCTAAAATAATGAATTGGCGTAATGAAAATGAACAAAAAATGAGCAATATTGTCAAGAAAAAGAACAAGTACCGTAAATGAACAAAACAAAAAAGAGCAAGCATTGTACAATAATGAAAAAGAAGAAATAGCAAAACAATCTGCAAAAATAGCAAGTGAATAAACAAAATAATTGACAAAATTATCAAGACTGAATAAAATAACACATCGATTTTAACATGCACTGACATTTATCACATATATGTCACGTGGACTTTTTTTTTTCATAAAAACATTCCTATTCTGCGTTTAAAGTGGCTTTTAGACACAGTATATCCCACATCATGTTGAGTGTTTTCTGATTAAATGTGGGCGGGTATGACAACGTATAAAGACGCCCTTGGAAAACTAAGGAAAACTCAAATTAACATGTTTTATTTCATCAAGACTCTTACAGTAAAATTTAATTGATGTACAGTATGTAAGTGAAGTCTCACAATATGAGACCTTCAAAATATGGAACCTTTAAATGTTATTTATACGAACAAAGGAAGCGTTGTTTCCAAAAATCAAACAATAAGCTACAAATTAGTGCAGATGCAGTGCAACGTGTTTCTTTCATAGACTTTTTTTTTTCTCCTACCTGGGTGGGCATCTGGGTTGGAGAGCTGTTCATGGCAGCTTCCAGCGCCCAAATGTTTCCAAGTCGCTGCCGCATGCTGCTAAATCAAATTACATTTCATCAGACAAAAGCTTTTTTTCCTCACTACACCAGTAAAAATAGGATTGTCGTAAATCCAATCCATTCCTGGGTTTTCATTTGTCTGGCTGTTTGCCAGCTCCAAGCGACTGCCCTTGAATCGCTACAGAATCAACAAAAATACACTTTAACTGCAAAACTCACCGACTTTGTTTTGTATAATTCACTCTTTCAAAGCATTTGTTTGGTGTGTGTGTGTGTGTGTGTTTTGTCATCCATTCCCATTTCGACTTTCATTATCTTTTCTTATCAACAAACTGTACTTCCTCGCTCTCAGCCATCTGGTATTTCTGCAGCTCCGCTCACTTTTCTTCATTTTATGAGATATTATATCATCCAACATAAAGATTAGAATAGTGTCCCTCTCCTTCCCGCGTCTCCCTTTTCTTCCCCGTCGATTTATTTGTAAAACATGTCATCACTCAGTATTACAGCGGGCACATTCTCTTATGATGATATCAGTCTTTCCATGCAGTAGCCTTTGGCTTATCTTAAACGGCTGCTCTTGTGCATTCAGAGGTGCTTGTTGACATTAAGACACTTAAACTATCCAAGGCTGCGGTATTGCCTCCTCACTGGATTATAAGTGTGTGTGTGTGTTGAGTTATGAGGCTCCAGCCATAGTGCAAATATAACAGGTCTTTGGAAAAGTGGTTCAACACTCACACACATTCTGCTCAGATATGAAACATTAACAGCAGAAGCACATGCGAGTTACAGAAGCTGAAAGAGGATCACACACACCAATAAAACATGACATACCAGCGTTGTATACCAGTGACACACACACACACACACACACCGAGTCTAGCACATTTCTGGTGTCCCAAAATATGATGCCCATAATTACACGATCTGTACACGGACACATGATTTGTTCCATGTGTGTATGTTTGAGAGTGTGTCTGAACTCACAGCCCTATGTTCACACATTTCTAAATAATCTGACTATATAATAAAGACATGTATGTGTCTGTGTGTGTCTACATGTCTTTTCTCCTCAGTGGGTTGACCAGTTTCCTAACCCAGGGGTCAGCGACCTTTACAATCTAAGGAGCTATTTTTGGACAGAAAGGAGGTAAAACTGTGTCTAGAGCCACATAAAGTTTTCAGAGCCTTTATGTAACACATGACATTTGACACATTTTAGCTGGCAATGTCTTAACACCAATTTGTTATTATTTTATTTGTTTTTGTTTTTAATTGTTTTGTTTTTAATTCATTTTGTTGATTTTTTTTCAATTTTTTTGGTCATGGCAGCATGATTGTGGTCAATTTATTAATCATTTCATTAATTTTCTCGCTTTTTCATTTTTGTTCATGTTTTAAAATGAATCATTTTTGTGAATTCTGGTGAATTTCATTAGTTTTGTTTATATTTGTCCCTTTTCTTAATATTTATTTATTGTGTGTTTTGTCCATTTTCTTAATCATTTTTTTATCATTTTTATTCAGTTGATTTACCATTTTTACTTTTTGTTCATTCTTCTGATTATTTAACTCAGGTTTGTTTTAATCCTGTAAGATTTTGAAATTATTTCATATTTTTTTAATTTTTATTTTTGATTATTTTATGTACAGATGCTTGCAAAAGTATTCAGACCCCTTTGATGTTTTCACCTTTTATTGTGGTATTAACTGAATTATTGTTAATATAATTTGGCTTTTTTTGACAAGAATTTACAAAAAACAACTCTTTAATGTCAGAGTGAAAACAGATTTCTACAAAGTAATGTCAATTAATAAAAAGTATATAATGGAAAATAAGTGACTGCATAAGTGTTCATACCCTTTAACATCACTCACATACAGTAAATAACATCACAAACACCTCAATAAAATATATTATGACAAAAGTTGACATTGTGCCACTTCCTTCTTAAATAACTATGGAAAATGTTTGAAATATGATCAAAACAATTACTTGGTTTTTGGTCTCATGATTAATTTCTCATTTTTATTTTGAGATAGTACACAACGTATGATTTTGGCTGAATGGTATACCCGCCAAAAATCAGAATACAATATGGGATTAAATATTTCAAAGCTTCCTTTCAGGTTTTCCTTTACTGACCCATGGATCTAGTGTGTTTCTCCAGAACCTGCTTCAGTCCAGGACAGCTGGTGTTGGACCACCGTGAACTGGACTCTCACAGGTTGCAGCGGTTCAACACCAGTTGCCCCCCATGTCTTCTGACCCCGCAGCTTAAAATGTTCTGGTTCTGTGGGTCCGGGTCCGGACTGGTTTAACTGAAGTCTAACCACTGTTGGCAATGACCAAGATAAGAAACAAATTTAACAGAAATGAATAAGCCCTGAACCAAAAATACACAAAATGAATGGAAATGAACAAAAATGTGCGCAAATAATCTATTAAATGAACAGAATATCCACGAAGTGAATCAAAATTACTTCAATTCACAAAAATCAACCAAATATTACACAGAATGAACAAAAATGTAGAAAACCAAAAAAACAGCCAAAATGAACAAAATAATACATAAAATTAACAGATCTTAACAACATCATTGAGAAAATTATCAAACATCATGAGCAAAATTATAAAGAATCAAGAACATAAAGATCCACAAACTGAACAGATCATGTTGGTATTATTGATCATACTGTTCATCATGCAGACGGAAAATTCTGACAAATACAGTACCTTAATTATTGAATTCAGCAACACCGTCACACACACAACCCCCCCGGGGTGATCTTACAAGCTCCACCCCATAAACAGCCCCGGTGGAGCTTGCAGGGCCTCAGAGGAGACGTATGGTGTTGTGTTGCAGAGCCAGTGTTTCATCTGGGTGGGTGGTATGAGGGTCTGTGCTCCCGTGTCGGGGTAACAGGGGGTGTTGCTGGCACCAGCAGTAAAATGCCTGTGTTTTGTACTCCCTGTCCTCACCCACACAACCACCTTCAACCTCACTGCAATCAATTATTCCCCCCGCAGTACCTGCCAATATGTGCAGGACAAACTGTAAGAGCCAGCCGAGCTAGCTCACCCCGACTTCAAATATTAAAACTGAGACTGGAGTGAGTTAGTAAGTGAGCACAATCCAAATTTTCTTAATAAAATGGGATAAAGGTGGGATTCATGTGTATTAAATGTGCTTTGTGTGGGATTTCTAGTGGTGTAATCATGCAGAATATAATCATACCACTTTTTTTCCCCAAATGACAGTTTTTTCTGTAAATGCGTATAGTTTGAGTTGCACTGGCATGTGTGCACAATTATTTATATATTTTTGTCTCTGTGCTATCTGCTGCTTGAACAAAGAAATCTGCCAAGTGAGGAATGAATGATGTCTTATCTAGGGGGATTCATCTGCAGAAAAACAGATTAATATGCATGATGATACTATTAAAAATGAACAAATAAGATCAATAGAAAGTGAACAAAATAACCCAAAAATAGACAGAAAAAAACACCAAAAGAAAAACTACTCAGAAATCATTTAAGGGACCCATAGAGTAAAACATGCCTAATAAAAACTATTAATTCTACAGCACATGCTCTGATTTCACTGAGGTTTTGTATCCACCCCCTTTTCATCAGAAAACTGCCCGACTGGCTGATGCACAGGTCATTCTCAGGGTGACCTGGGAACATATTCTGACCAGTGGACAATAACCCAGGCTGTTCAGTGAGAAACTTTAAGTTGTAATACCACCATTAGCCACTGGGGGACCGTTCATTCACCTCCAAGAAGCCCTGACTCCCATAGTGTAGGCCTTCTCTCTGAAAATACTAAGTGAACAAATTTTTGTCATGAGTCATTATGGTCTCAAATGTTTTATTTGGATCCCAAGGGATGTGGAGGTCATTTTTGTAACTTTTTGCCCCGTTATTGAGATATTACGGAAAATAATCTGACAAATCACTGCCATGCTGGGATTTGATTGACATGTCGCTATGGTAACTTGACTCGCCAGTGAAGTCGGACAGAGTTGGACCTTTGTATCTGCTATTTATTCAATATGGGCATAGTTTTAGAGTGCTATGCTATGCTCCAGTAGCACCGCCACATGGCGTCCAAATATGGTTGCATCCTGTTTTTGGCTCCACAATGCCGTCCAGGAAGTGACAACCTGATTGGCCTCAAAACAGACATTCAAGAAACTAATGGGTGATATCAGAGTCACTTTGTCCACTTATATATACACTCTATGATTCTGACAAGGCTGCTGTAAACACACAATAGCGGTTTTTTCATACAAAAGTATTGCATTTTAAAAGAGAATTTTGATAAAGACAATGCACAATTGTTTACATCAACTACCTTTTGTGAAACTTCAGAGGAGCTTAACTATGGCAAACACATAGGCAGGCTAGATTTTAAGTCTGTTACCAGCAAACAAATGTGACGTCATGACAAAAAAATGCCTTTCACCACAAAAATCTGAAGTGGTCTGAAGCTAACTGCTCACCGTTACGATGAACACAGAAGAAAATGGAAAAACTTGGAAGTTTGTCCTCTGGTTGTGTGCTCTGCAGCTTGTTATTGCGGCATCATTGGGGGCTTACGTGGAGGTGTGCAGGGCTGCTCAGAGACAGAGGGATTGTGTTGTAGCCTTAGTTCAGCTATTAGCTTAGCTTAGCAGCTTATCTGCCACCAATGCAAGTGGCTGATGTCATTTCCTCATTTTTCAGTTGCTTCATATTTCCATCAACTGATACACATTTACTTTATGCAATTACAGTGGACTTTTCCAACTTGTTTAAGCAAAAAAAGGTTTTGATGCAAAATTTCATACTTTTTTGAAATTTGGTTCCATTAAGAAATTAAATGTGCATTTTGAAAATTGTTCCGATTGCTTGTGTGGGTGGGGCTAATTTTAGCTTCAATATGATTGGTTTTAACTAGTGAAATTTTTGTAACCTTCAAAATGTAGACTTCTACTGGCTCATGTGGACAGGACTATTCCACTTTAGCTGAATTATGATTGGTTTTAACTTGTGATGTCACAAATCACACAAATCCACAAGACTTTGCTGTTTCCTGTTGTCCATCTTGTGTTTATTTTTGAGGACTTGTCGCACTGTTCATATTTTCACACCCTGTATTTCACATCACATATTTATATTGTACTCAAACACAGAATGATGGATTTTCATAGTATGGAACCTTTAAGTAAATGGAAATTAAAATTAGAAAGTCATTTACCAATCTTGTTAATGGTTTGGAAAATGTGTTTCATTCAGCAGGCAATTTGTTAAACATACACATTAATTAATTCCGGCACGGTATGCATCAAAACCCTCTATTTATACCACAGTCACAGTAATGGAGAAGTGATTTACAAAAACAATGTCAGTTGACTTATTTAAAAAGGTCCAAAAATGTCCACAACAGGTTTAATACAAGTTGACGGGAGGCAGGCCTTTCAGTATACTGTACCACATCTCATGGCCATTAGTGATATTCCACATAATGATATTCACTTTCAAGCCTTACCTCTGCAAGTTCTTCAGTGCACTCATGAAACTGCAGTGTGAACCAATACTAACCAAATCTCTGTCTGCAATCTGAACAAAGGCACTAACTGCGGTGCAGATTTTGAGGCATGAAAAAGGACCAAATACCTTACACTAGAATTACAAAACACATAAAACCCTATGCAGCCTATCCATATCCACATTCTCAGACATGCATGATAAATCTTCATTACATACAGCACGCTTACAGGTGGCAGTGGACACATTCTGTAACCCTGCAGGCAAACAAAGCTCTAGTAATTTATGGTATGGCTGTAACTGAATACAAGCATGAAAAGGAAACCTGAAAATTCTGTCAGAAAAATTCAGGGCATGTGATATGTCATTTTTACCACCTCATATTATGACAAAGTAGAACTTTAGAGCCAATGAAGACATAACATACACCGTGTTAAACTGTACATAGGCTTGAAAAGGTGACGACTATTACTTGACGGTGACGGCGTGCCCTAACAGTTCCCTTTGTTCTCTTTATTATAACGATGTTGTGAAAAAAGGTCCTGGTGGCCTGTGATGTTTTGTAATGAAAAATGTCACATAATGAAACAGAAGAAAAAATAAGTAATGGCATAAGCTCAGCCTGCCGTCATGAGATTTCTAATAACGTCTCTTTATGTGTTGCAGTGTGCGGCTTTCTCTAAGGAATAGAAGTCCACTATCATTACTTTTCTAATAATGCCCTCATGGCTTCACATGTGAACAGAGCTCTGAAGCATCAATCACAGCTCACAGGCTGCGAGTGCACGTGTAACCCGGTTATGTGTGTGTTTGTGTGCTTTCCTGTGTGTCCGGGGGAGTTTATATTTGTGTTTTCGTTATGTTGTGCAGCAGCAGCTCGGGGCAGTATGTGCTTATTGGACTGGTGTATTATTCATCACCTGATGGAAAGTGACAGATGACTTTCTTTACGAATGGTTTCAAGAGTATCACCACGTTCATTTAACAAGTGAGGAAAAAAACTGGTTGGTTTTGAGCAGGTTTTGTATAGATTTTGTTTAGCCATGGGGTGGTATGTTGTAAACCAGTGGTAACCCACATTCATCGACAGACACTACTGAATTCAAACCTGGGAAAGGTCTTTTTATAAATGCATGAGGTAGCAGGGGTGGGGAAAATATCAATACAGTGGAATCTCGGACAATGACCGCTTCTGACAACAAAAAATTCGGATACCGACGGAAAAAACTACAAAAAAATTGAACCTCATAACGACAAATTATGCGGACAGCGATACCAGGGTCACGCCTGCGTCACTTCCGGGTCCCGGCGAGAATGACCTGGAAGTCAGAGCACTAGCCGCTAACGCTAGCCACTAATGCTAATGCTAACCTAGCTGCTAATGCTAACACTAGCCACTAAGGCTAGGGAAGCTAGCGGGTCACGTATGCGTCACTTCCGGATCATGGCGAGAATGACCCAGAAGTCAGAGTGCTAGCGGCTAGCGAAAATAGCACTAGCGGCTAGCGAAAATAGCACTAGCTGCTAGCTTTTGTTCATTCATTCTGAAACGGAATGAATGAAATTAGTTCTAAAAATGATTTAGAATGTATTCTTACCTTCTTACTTCGTCCAGACGTCCAGACATCTTGTGTTAAGAGCCGGCAGCGCCGGTGTCTGGAGGTGTTTACAGT
>JAQQAE010007124.1:0-16102 GCA_029823295.1 Pseudamia nigra
TTGAATTCATTCCGTTTCAGATAATTAACATAACTTCCTTTTCAAATAATAATAATGAATAAATGTGCAGGTATGGGGGTGGAATACATACTTTATATGGGAGTTTGTCATGGGTCCAGAACGGATTAATGGATTTACATGTAAAAGTCTCTTCGGACACAGAGAAATTCGCATAGCGAGTGTGACGCCGGAACAGATTAAACTCGTTCTGTGAGGTACCACTGTATTAGTGAATAGAAAAAGCCGCAGTACTTTATTTATACTGCATATGGCAACTGAGTGCAAAGTAATGATTATTTCTGTAGTAAAAAATAAGAAGAGAGCATAGGATATAGTTCTATGTATGGGCTTGTGCTCAGGGCAAGGAACAATTATGGTGGCTTTTTAAAAAATATCCAAATTGGATCAAGCATTGTAGATCTGTGTATCTGTGCTCTCTGTAAACTAGTCTGACTTAAAAATTACAATATTGCAAAAAATAAAAAGAATAATGATCTGTATGAAATAAACTACTACAGAAACAGATTGCGCATAAGTATCTATAACCAACTGTACATTAGTATTCTTGCTCCCTTAAGCAATTGGCTAAAATCTGGGTGTACTACAGAGGAAATTTGGCAACTATTAATAAAACACCTAAAGAAACATATTAAGCAAGCAGGCTGAAGAAAGGTCGACCTTTTTAACCCTAGCTTGTTACTTTTTGACATGAGGTTTCTGACTGGCTTGTACTTTTCCTAAAGCTGGAAAAGTACTATAGAGGTGGCACAGGAGAATGTGAAAAAAGAAAAGAAGCGATTGAGGGAGTAATGGAGAAAAGGAGACAGACAGACAAAGTGGGGGATGGTGGGTTCTCTCCTCTGTGCACTTGGGTGATTTCCCCTTGCATGATTTGCAGTGACAGGCTTCCCAGCATGCTTTGAGCAGCCCTGAACTGCTGCCGCAAACACGCATGCACGCGCATCCCAACGCACTCTCACACTCGTACCAGATGCATTTGCACTCATGAACACACGTCAAAACAATCAAACAAATAAACGTGTTTCACGACCAAACCAGAATTCCTCTGGCAGCTAAAGACACGGAAAAACTGTTCTGAAACAGAAAATTCTGAAACTATTATTATTCGATTCAAAATAATTTTTTTTTAACAAATTATGCTCTATGATATATTAAACGTCTTTATATACCACCTGCCTTTACAATGCAGAGGAATGTTATCACTGAATGTGTTATCTAAATAAAACATGCTATCAGATGAAACCAAAATGCAATTGAATGTTTTTACTTCTCGTCTCTTCATCTGTCACAACCAGAGCTGTCTAACCCAAGGAGAGGTGGGAGGGGGAAAATGAGAGGAAAAAGTGCAAGAGAGAATGGGAAGAGTACGAGAGGCATGGCTAAAAATACCCCACTCGCTTAAATTGACCTTTATGTGTGGAGAGTGTGATAGAGTGACAGAAAAGAGGAAAGTGTACAGGAGAAAGGGGGAATGGTACAACCGCAAAGGAAAAGTGATGGTTTGGACCAGGAGAGCAACTACTGTTCCCTCCCCTCCTTCACTTCCTTCCTCATTTCTGTGTCTATGTCATCCCTTACCAGTGTCCTCATCCCCTACTGAAAGCCTTGCCCTCCATTTATTACCAGAGCATGCTGGCCATGGAGACATTGAGCGAGAGATAGAGAGATAGAGGCAGAGAGGAAGAGAGAGTGATGGTGAGAATATCGATTCCCTAGTGTTGGTCTGCTCTGCTCCAGAGCCTCAGGGGTATGGGACTAGGGATGGAGCGGGGGCGAGGCGAGAGGGAGACAGGCTCTGCTGGAGGGGGGGAGGCAGGGATGGAGTGGGTAAGGGTGCAAGGGAGAGGGGTACAGCGTGGCAGCTGAATCCCCCCCGGCCTGTCTACTGAGGAGCACGTCTGATTGAGCAGCAGCACACTAACACGCACTGACAGCCTGGCCTGCAAGGGGGCTGCCCTGCCTCCATCCACAGCCCAGCCCCAGCCTTAATGCACTGCCTTGTGTATGTGTTTGTATTTGATGGAAAAGAGACAGAAAGATAAGCGAGTGTGTGTTCTTACCATGGTAATCTTTGTAGAGTGGGTTGGTCTCCCTCTCAGAGCCTTTGAATGATTCCAGGGCTATGGCATTGTCACATAGCCTGGTTATCCTGCCCATTAAAGCCCTGTTCTGCAAGGCCAAGGAGTCAAGAGAGTGAATGAGAGAGAGAGAGAGAGAGAGAGAGAGAGAGAGCGAGAGAGAGAGAGAGAAACATGAGCAGGTAATTAAAAGCCTCCTGACGGGCCATCAGTGTTGCAATTAAATTAGGTCATCAGTTCCCGTGGCCAGGTCATTTCTGCCCATAGCTTAGGTGAGGGTGATGAGGTGTAGAGGGGAAAGAGCTCAAATAGGGGTTACACAGGTGACCATGGGACAGGTAATGGACATACACCTCAGGTACATGTCTACAATGAGGCATCAAAAGGTCAGTCTGACATTATTTTACTTCATGAAATAACAATCTTTAGGAAATGCAGAAGTTGATGCACTCTGTAACCTGTACACAGCAGGGAAGACAGAGCAGAGGGGGAAGACAGAGCAGAGGTGGAAGAGAGTGGCAGAGGCCTGATGAGGAGAGCTCCCCCTACTGGTTAGGTCAGTGAGTTGCCAATGAAGAGGACAAATAGGTAAATACATTAAGTAGAAAGAAGGAAAGAGAAGTTTACAAAAAGGTGGATACAGGGAGCGGAGAAGAGGAAGAGAGAGGCACACTGGGATGGAGGGAGAGAGGGAGTCCTGAATTATTTATCTTTTTACCTCTTGAATCATTCACATCCTTCTCTCTGTGTTGGCTGCCACCGCCTAATGCAGTTTTCATGCCTTCATGTCTTTTCCCCACTCTTTCTTCTTCCTTTTCATTTTTGTCCTACTTTTAAAGTATGCATATCCCACCAGTCAGGACTGACAGCACTTACAGGGCATGTGAGGTCAATCAAACGTTACAATTAAAGCCAGTGGAAGAGTCTTACTACAACATATTCAAACCATTTAAGTTACAGTGTGGCCAAGAGTGTCTGTGTGAGTGAGATGCCTAAATAAAATTTAAATTCTGGCTGTGCCATCAAGACTTCCATGGTTGCATTATAACAAAAATTACACTCTTAGGGTTATGAGGTTATTTATGTACAGTTTCAGCATCAGTTGCACCTGAAATGTCTATTCAGAGTTGCTTAGTGTAGTGATAGCAGGGCAAACTGAGGTCACAATGATGTACATTTTCACCACAGCTCTCTGAGTTAAGGAGGTGATCAAGGAAACCTTCACCTCAACTGAATTTCTGTTGTACAGGCATGTATAATTGATAACAGGCTCGAATAAGGGATGGTTTAGCTGTGCAGTGATGGCTCAATTAGCTCATATCCCATCAGTGTAAATCCCCTAAATCTCAGCTGGCTGCCAGTGACTGACAGGTCATACAGAGGGCTCAGCATTCATCTTACTCTGCAATAACCAACCCTCACTGGGTAAGCACATCAGTTCATCTACCAAAATACCAACAAAGCCAAGTATGTATTTACAATAATCATTTGGTTAGTGTGCTTGATTTTGTCAGAGCCTGTGTGTGATATTGCCTTACAGCTGAACACTAACTTTAGATCATGTTGAGATAGGCAAGGATGACATTTCTGTGGATCTCAAAGGATATAGGCATGAAATCTGAGACAAAAGAATCCACCATAGAGACAATGCAACAAATGAAAGGGGTTCTACCGAAGTTCACATTTTGTGAACATTAGACCTACACCAATTTGATTTTTCCACCATTTTTACAAAACAAAATTTGTTAACAACATTTATTCATGACAATTATTAGCTGTCCTAGCAAGCAAACACAACATAAAGACATTCAAAACAAAGTAAAATAAATATTGAGTAATAATAGTAAATCACGGAATAATCAAAAATGCACATTCCAAATGCACAATTTAATCTTAAAAATATTGATCTATGGGATTCAAGATAAAAATCTGCAATTAGTAAATGTAAGTAAAATAATTAAATAAGCAAAAGGTTGTGTATGGGTGGTGGAAAGACACAGCACTGCCACAGTGGGCTTTGCTGTAAAATGTGGTCCAAACTTTTAGTCCAAATAACTGCATAGGTCAGGATACCACTTTAGACCAAACAGCAGGTGAGGTGTGTGTGGATGTATTTTGTGGAAGGTATTTTGTATTTGTGTTTACGTGTGGGGATGGGTGTGGTAGCAAGAGTTAGTATGATGGAGGAGGTACCAGGCTAGGACAAGCCTAATTAATGTTTCAGATGGACTGTGGCACTGGGCTGCTGTGAAGAGGCTTTCAGTAAGATGTTCAGCTTCCTAAGCTGCTCAATAATGGATAGGGGGTCCAGTGTATTTTCAACTAGCCCACTATTACTAGCCTACACAGCTTTTTAAAGGCCACACTAACTAATTAAGTAAAGTCAGTTGGAGCCAGAAGTTCTGCTAACAGGTCAGTTTTCCTGCAGTGACAGTGGTAATAATTTACTGAATTTACATCTTCATCATTGTCTACTAAAACTTGCTATGTTAGAACTAAGGTTATTTTCTAAATGCCCATCTTAACAACCACTCATTATCTCCATGTTGGCTTAGGCACCTCACACCTGACTCAGGTCCAAATTTTCCCCCGCTCCTCATCTTCCCCACTCATTCACTTCTCTCCCCGGGGTGGGAGGAGGGGACAGATTAAGGCTTTGGAGGCCAGGCCAGTGAGGGACAGGGGGAACACTCCCACCACAGCTGACATCTGCTAGTTAGCCACTCTACCTTTTTTTGACTAGACCAAGGCCGCTGTGCACTGAGCATATAGGCCTGGAGCCAGAGCATGTTGTGACAACACAGCTGTTATAAAAGTTAAAAAAGCCTATATCCTTTTATGAAAGGATTGTAACTAAAGCAGCCTCCGTGTTCATATAAATGAGAAATAAGAGAAAAGTATAGTTTAAAAAGTAAGGGCAAGAAAAAACATTTTTGAAGAAAGTCTCAGATGGTTCTTCTGGTGAGTGTGCGTGTATGGCGGAGTGTCTAGGGGAGGGCTGTGGTTTGCCATATGCCTCAGCAGATGACTCCACCTTCACACTGAGAGGCCAGACTGGACACAGACACATGCACACAGACTCACGGCCCCCCCCCCAAACACACACACACGCACACACACACACCCACACCCACACACACGACAACAAGGAGGATATTTGTAAAAGAAATGCATACACGGACACACAATCTCTTTGTGTAGAGCTACAAGTAATTAAAGCCCAAACAAACAAACATAGACTTAGGGGCCTTTCAGTGAAGTGTGCAGTCAAATGAGTTTGCTGAGGGAATGATGCGTGGAAACAGAGGCCTCTTACAGGCCTGAGTCATACCAGGGTGACACTGAACCACTGGGTCAACAGGAGGCCCTGTTACAAAAGACCTAAAACTTCATGCCTGATTATTAAATGAGACAAAGCCAATGTACCCGGGCTTAATGTCGGAACATACACTGACTGGTTACTGGTTAATTCATAACAAATCTGATTCATTTGTCTCTATCCCTGAGTGAATAAAAATGTACTCATGCCTTAATTCTTCCCTGGGAAAGGTTTTTTCACAGGCCCCATGGACACGTACAAAACCACACAGAAATATAACTAATCAAAATACTTAATTCAAGCAAAGTGGTTTGGAAAATAACAGAGAAGCTGACATGAGATGAAGAAGTCTTTACATAGTGTGACATTTGCACCTCACTACATTATTACATATTTAAAGACCAATGTACATCATTTAATATGTACATACATACTGTATAGGACCAGTATGTATTTAGTGAAAAGGTAAATTATATTCTAAGAAAATTCTGTTTAGTTGTTTACATGTGCCCCACAGTCTTACCTGAATGAGATGTGAAGGCACAGTAACTACTGCCACTGACAGCGATGACCTCAGCAAAGCACGCAGTCCATAGAGAAAGGTAGTGAGGGCGTGGCTGTGCTTGGGGTTGTCATGGCAACAGAGGTCATCACCCCAGAGAGTAGAGCCAAGGGAATGAAGCCCAATGCGCAGGATGTTACGTGAATTTGACTAAAAAAAAAGAACAAGTACAGGGTTAGGAATACTATTTATGCATTTAAAACCATGAAAAAACTGTATGTAGTATTTGTACACTGTGATACTGCAGTAATATATTTTCATTTGGTTTTAAGTCATCATAGTGAATCTGAAGATTAACGGATTGTTGTTATTTAATTACTTTTGGAAGGGGCTGTTGTATTAGATATTTCTCCCCAACTCTGTGAGAGAAGACTGGACAGTCTGCTCACCAGCACAGACGATCGGAACATAGTGCCCAAACGTGAGTGGACACAACTGCCCAATCACAGAGGCCATCTGACACACGCACAATGGACCTGTCAGACAGGCTTCCAATATGGCCGCCACCCAGGAACCCCAGCACATTCTTGGCACCACAGCAATGCACTGCAGCCAAGGGGGCCTGGGTAAGGGTGGAGTGCCTTCCCTTGAAACCCTCCACCCACAACAACAGATCAATGGTAACCGACTCTCATGAAGACAGAGAAAGTGGCCAAACATAGGGGGGATATATATCACTGAAACTGAGAGAATGGATGAGCCTGTCCGAAATGTGAGAGGTTTTTAACCTTTACTACAATTGCCTTTTATCTACAGTTTCTTCAGGATGAGTCTTGATCTCTGAGATTGGAGCCAGAAGTAATTAACAAAGCTCTGGCCTAAAATCTGCTTACTTTTTACTTTTTTCCAACCACTCAGCTTTTTCCCATTTTATCCCTCCCCCTCTATTATCTTGACCATCCCAAAATCTCCACCCCACTCCCCAAAACTTCCTCTTCCAACACTATGACCTAAGCATCGTTTGCTGCTGGATCAAAATCACTGGAATCTAAGAAAAATAAACCCCATTGTTTTGGGGACTTTTTCACAGTTGGGTCATAGTTTCCCAAGGAAGGACTCGCACCGGACTTTATATTCATCCTCCACCACACCAGTAAACAATAGCGCTGCATCTCTATACCTTACATGTTTTAAGTATTAGTGCTCCGTGTGTCTTTGAATGTCACTGTTCAATATGCCTTCTCTTTGTCTAACAGGCTTTGCTTACTCAGACCTTGGAGGGCACAGAATTAGAAATCTATTTCTATGTCTGAAACCCTGCAGGGAGGAATTGTGGTTAATACGACTGTTGCTGTGGCAACATCAGGAGAAGAGGCCAAACTTAACTCCTATAGTTTAGCCTATAGAATAATCAGGGAACAGTGCCAGTTGAGTCCAGCCAAGGACCAGAGGCCAGCCACATAGGCTACAGCCAGCCTGGGACCACAAACTAATCATTAGCCAATCTCTACAGAGATTCACAGTCCTGCTGCTTCCCGCTGTTCGATAATTTAAAAAAAATCTGAACTGTCTACCTATTCATGTCTGTTAGATAGTATATATTTCAAAAAATGCACTTCAAGTTAAAAGCCTTTGAAGGCAGATGTTGCACATAAACAAATAAACACAAACTATCACCCATAATGAGCATTCTTGTGCCAGTGCCCATGTCGCTCTGTGCTGGTCTGCATTCCTGGACTGTGCCAACAGCATGTCAGGCAGCCACACTGCTTTAATGATGTCAGCAGTTAATCTGGCGTGTGAGTGACAGCGCTCGGGGAGGGAGAGTGGGGGGTAGTGGAGTTAAATCCTGTATGTGAGTGACAGGAGGAGAGGTGGCTCCAGGTGACGAGCAGAGGGGTCACAGAATGTAGGTGAATAAGGCACACATACACAAATACAGATCTATACACACACTGTATGTATGTGAATACACATGGTACACACACTGTGTTAAGAGAGCTACACTTGGCACTTCAGAAAATAGAAACAGAAATGCCAAGAGAGACAGACGGGGCCATGCATGTTGCTGGCATTTTGTAAAGGACTGATGATCATTAAAAAGATGTATGTTAAAGGTAAGACACACACAGCTGGGACACACAGTTGAGGCTAAACCAAGCAGGTGAGAGAGAGGTAAACAGACTTGAAAAAAACCAATTGACAGAACTGGGGGTCACAGGTGCAGAGCTCAGGCTTAATATAATAAAACAAGATACTCATATGGTAATATAACAACAGGACCACAACAGCAAAAAAAGTTAATAATTTTACTTGGTTAGTATTTCCAACCCTGCATGCTGACAAAGTACAAACTTGTCATGCAGCTTTGCTTTCTCAATTTGCCTCTACTACATAGCATATTTTATTTTTTTGGGAACTTAAAAGTAATATACAAAATCATGATCACCAAGCATCAGGATTAGGACTGACAAGCTGCAAATTATTTCTGTGGATTGGTATATGAGATGTTTGATTTTTCTTAGTACGGTAATACAGAGTACACTTACGGAAATGGTCAAGAACTGCTACGTCTTCAACAATTCAGATGATGTACTGTGTTCAGCAAGTGATAAAACCAGATTAATGGCCTAAAGTGGCCATTTTCCTTTTTCAGATTCTTTATCTGCTGCTGCAGCTACTAATAAGGTGTATCGTGAGCCAATCACAGGATGATTGCTGTTTTAAAAAGATGCTTTGTTTTGCTTAATATGGTTCAACAGTAATTACAAAGACTACACATTTCAAGAAGGTTTGAGAAGTACAAAATAAATTTAAATATATAAATACATATAAGTAAATAAAGCAGCATTTTCATTTCTCACCATTGGGGCTGTTACTTCAAAGCCCTCCCTTTGAATGACATCTTGAAGTGACTTCAGTAATGCAGAGTAGGAGTCTAGCATGGGACTGGAAGGAAGAAGGACACAGTGGAGGAGACAACCACAAAAAGAAGAAACAAAGGGTTACAAGGGACATGTAAACTGTAATTGAGACCATTTTGATAAACTGGGCCAAGCCTATCACCACAGTAGCTTAATCCTCTATGACTGCAGCATGTTCCTCCTGACTGTGCTTTTCTGAAGCCACTGAAGCAGACAGATCCATATCAAGAGATCCAATTAATTTATTTGGTTGATTAAATTACAACATGACTGGTTCTCTTGTCAGCTCCCCCGAGGATCTGATTGTGCCGAGACAGACAGACAGACAGACAGATGAGGCGCACATTGGAGCAAACATACACACAACACAGATGATAAGTGAACGGACAGAGGGAATTAATAGGCTGGTAACTAAAATTAACAAGGAACAGCATTTTGGTGTTTAATCAGGGGTAAGATGTGCACTACTGACAAAGGGTTTACAGTACCATAGGAGCAACATTAAGCATCAGTCATGAGATGGATAACTGCTGAGGTCACTTTATGTCTATGGGATGGGCAATAGAAATGTTAACCCCCGATCTTTTTACACAGGACTGTCCACCTATAAACACCCCACTATAGCAATGACCAATTTGTTGCAAGTCACACTGAGCTGCTAGTTAGTTGTCAATTCAACCTGCAGACTACAAAAGCTGATACACATACATTGGTCACATGCCAGTAGGCCTGCGTAAAGAAGAGTAATACACATTTGTCTTGATTACCCTTGTGCCAAGTATATCCATGTACTCTATTTCAGTTATTCAGCTCGACAATGGTGCCTCCTGACCCTGCTGGGGCTAATGATAGAGCTGGTTTGGTGAAAGAGGGACACCTACCCTCCTTGGCCTCTCTGGCCATGCCCCTGTTCTGAGGTAGGGGGTTGGGATGGTTTGACATGCAGTTAAGCGGGAGGTTGCCTCTGGTTGGCAGCCATTGTGTAGCACGGTATTGTGTTTAAGCTACCCCTACTGAGCACCCTTCATTCAGGTACCAATAAGGTCTAGGTGCTTAGATTGGAGCTAGTGCGTTGGCTAATTAGGATCATACACAGAGAAGCTTCTTTATCTCAACGTTCCTCTTTCAGTGAGTGAAGAAAGGAGGAGAAAAGGGGGACGCCTGGTCTTAAACAACAGGATCTGTATCACCTAGAGAGCAATTTGTGCCAATTATGCCTTCAAGTGAAACGGAGCAATTTAACAGCTAGGGTATCAACATGGGGCTGTGGACACGTGCAAGGGGGAGTAGGCTGCTAAGGAGTTTGTGTGGTATGTGTGTGTGTGGAATACACTAAGCGTGTGTGTGCGTGAGTGTATGTACGTGTGTTAGTGTTGGGGCGGGGCCGGGGATACAATTGTGCAGTGCAGGTGTAGTTTCCTGCTGTCAAAATGTCTGTAAGATCTATGACCCATTCAGAGGCCTTGGCAGCATGAGGACAGTACCACCATGTCACTCACACAACTACTGCGAACACACTGCATACGACAAATGAACAGATATTACATGCTTTTTTTGAAGAGGCAGTATTAAATACTGACTTAAAATATAGTACAGTACGAGCTCGTGTTGCCATTTAACATAATGTTCACAATATTTAATTTGTTTGCATGGGTGCTCTGTTAAACTGTCCTTGTTTGCTAAAAAAAAAAACAAGGAAGAGCATTTGTATAACGCCTCCTCAGTATCCTCAACGCTCCAGATTGTTGTATTTACACAGTGTGTGTGAGTGTGCCTTCGTGTGCCCTTGTGTGTTCAGCAGCACTCTCTAAGTAAAGAGCCTGCATGACCTCTGAACCCTAAGTACACTCAACGCTGGAGAAATCAAACAGACGCTGAACAAACAACACCCTTATTTGAATAGACATGCACAACCTTCCCAAGAGGCTGAATGTCTTAGGTCAGTGTCAAACCAAACAGAATAGAGGAAAAACCCGGCAGATTTTAAAGTAACTTGTTACAGCTGATTAAACATTATGCGTCTGTATTAAAATGAAAATAAAAATTCAGTTGCATTTAAAGTAACATGAAAATATAGAAAAGGTCAAATGGATTTGAGTGAATTCAGTTTAATGCTGGATATTCTTTTACTTTAAATACTGTAGGAAAACCCAGTGACAGGGTGTACAAAACTGTATGTTGTATGGTATTTCTGACAGTTGATTTCCTCATAATACAGTTCACCCAGGTTGACGTTTGTCTGTTTAAAAGGTTTATGAGTGTTCTTTAACTTATGTTGCTCTGTCTACATTGCTCGTTTTATACTATTCTTGGGACAATGCCATGTTTGCTTACCTGTGTTCTGTGGATAATGTCTTATTTGTGGTTTGGAGTTTTGTGGATGATGTCGTGTTTGTGTACCTGCATTCTGTGGATGGTGTCTCATTGGTTTCCTACTGTTCTGTGAATGATGTCTTGTCGCTTTACCTGTGCGTGGGTGATGAGTGGGTGGGATGGTCTGGAACGTAGAAGCGGTGGCACTTGGCTGCTTGGCGAATTTCTGCCTCCATCATCTTGGAAACATCATAATAGTGCCCAAACCGGCATGAGGACGCCAGAGCACTCTGAGGAAGACATCAAGTTTAACATATTAAGGCACATACATGATCACTTAGAAAAGCATTATAAAATAATTTACATTAATTATGCATCACTTAACTGTTTTAATGTTGCACTTAACTCTTCAAGAAAGAAGCAAATCATAATGTAAATGATCTCCATTGTCTTCTTAATATGTTAAATGACTGTGCTTCACAATACTATATAAATGCAATTGCATTGTTTATGGGTCATTCCTCAACTTTCCTACAGCAGAGAAGTTAAATAACCACTACAACCACTCTCTTAATCATTTCTTCACATAAATGTCCACTTCTGGCTGTGAAAGCAAATGCGTCAGAGACGCAGGGGAAGGCGGATGTTTTCCTGCAGCTGAAAAAGAGAGTTTTAGCTCTTCTCTCTCAGTGAAACCAGGGATTCCATTGTTAGAGGGGCCCTTAATCTACTCTTAATCTGGATTAGGTCCCCCGGTGTGTCCCTCTCCTGGTAGGACGAGGGGGTCAGCAGGGCAGGGGGGTCAGAGGCTCATCTTCTCTTTGTGAGTTAGGCAACCCGCTTAGTGTTCCATCCCCGCCCTGACGGCCTCACCTTTGATCTGATGTCTTCATTGGGAGAGTGACACAGTGGGCTATGCCAGGAGAGGTGTGTGTAAGGGGAAAGTAAGCGTTGACTCTGGGGGTGAATTTGGGATGCAAATCCTCTGGTGGGGCTTACTAGTGGTTTGTAAAGACGATTTTACAGAGGAAGGGGGAGAGGTGAGGAAAGGACACAGATATAAAGAAGTTTCCAGGGAGAAAGAAAGAGGGAGAGGATCCCCAGGGACACACTGTGTGCTGTTAATCCACATAGCGATATGGATTATAGACTGAAGGAGGGAGACTGCAGAGAAGTAGTAGGGAGGGTCACCTCTACTCAAAGCGGAAGAAAGAGTGTAGGGCTGCCGACCCTAGCAGGGGGAAAGGCAGGGATTTGGGGGGAAGACAGAGGCGCAGGTCTGGGTCATAGGGTTGAGCGAGCAGACATGTCAATTCACAGACTGCAAAGCACTCTTGTTTCCCAGGCTAAGCAGGAGTGCAAGCGTGTGTATATGTGTGTATATGTGAGTTGGGGACCAGTGAAAAGCCTACCTATTGCCAGCTAAGTGTGAGTAATCTGTTCCAACTCTGAAAGGAGAGGCTGAGGCCTCATTCAATTCACAAAGGAGTTTAGAGGCTGATGGATTTAGTCGTGGAGACAATTGCCAAACCACTAAAACCAGCGCTGTTCTTTCTCATAGCATCATTAACAGAGATACATGTTGGAACAGTAGCATGATCCCAGTAACACCTATATTATACTGTATCGTGTATTATAAAGACATACTAAGCATTGAAAATATAAGGTGTTAATGTAACATTACATGATTACCTGGACCTTTGGAAGGTTCTGATATCGCCAGGCAATCTTCATGGCATCCAAACTGTCCTGAGGTTCATGAGACAGTCTGGACTGCTCAACTGGCTTGTGGATAGCAACGTCATCCAAAATGGGAGAAGGGAGTTCCTGAACAAAGTAAAACAAAATAATAATCATCCCAAAGTAAATTATTTTCTTAATATGATAAAAAAGTATAATTTACCACAAAGGCTGCAAGATTTGCTCATATTGCAATTGGAATTGTCATGATTGCAATGGAAATGTCATGATTACAATTTTTGTTGGCTTGCCAATGAAAATATACATATTACTCATTTAAAAATGTCAAGTGAAACATACAATCGAGAATAAAAAATACAAAACCTTAAAGAAGTTAAATGAATTTCAAAAAATACAAAATCAAGACATGATTTTCTTCTTGCACATTTTTATCACAGGATTACGTTCAACTGAAGTTGAGTTGTTTGTCCATTTCTGCACTGAAAACCTACTAATTCTAAACCTTTAAATGGTGATTATGTATTTCTTTTGCAATTATATAATTGCACAAGCTTAAATTGTGATTATGTTACTTGTCTAATTGTGCAGCCTTATCATTTATCACCAATACTCACAACTGACACTGAATTTGTTTTCAGCGAATACTTTTGTACCATATTATGCATCAACTTCCTACAGTAATACCAAAGTATTTTGGTATAATTATGAAAAATTCTTTACACAGTCTGTTGAAGAACTGGGATTCTATAGCCATGACAACACTTTGCAGGTTTGTAATGGTGAGTGCATGACAACACAAGAAAAAGTTAGCAAAAGTAAAACTGCAGTATCATACAGAACAAAACAGCATCAGCAGTAGCTGTTAAAATGCTAAAACTGAAACATCACTACACACAAGTTGATTTATAGTATATTGGTAGAATTGAGATCCTTGTGTCCAATTAAATAAACAGAAAATGAAAACTATTCAGATCAATCCTTCCTTCCTTCTCCTTTCGGCTGCTCCCCTCAGGGGTCAATAATATGGCTAAAAACGCCACCTTTTATTCAAAAAATATTACAAAAAAACCTGATGAATGAGACATGATGTCATATTTTGGACCTAGTGGTGGCAGTTTTATTTTTTCATATAAGCTGGTGTCTTATGTGCACATATTTCATAAACTACTTCCATTGCATCTGAAGATTAGCATAGTTTTTATAGCTGTGAAAACACTGAATGATGTGATATATCACCAGAGGGACTCCCCCTCTCTTAATAAGTCTTTGATATGTAAAGAAAGGGTGAGGCTGTGACCCCTCCCACTATCAATCAGTAAGAGAGAGGCCCTCCTCCTGTATGTTTGGTGGCAGTCAGCTTCTGGGGGTACAGGCTTCCTCGCAGAGTGATGCATCTGGAAGCATTTCAACAATGCTACAACCATGCCACCCTCGACCTCTTAGATACCCTCCCACATCCTGGGAAAAGCTATGCATCAAATACTGTTAAATCCTTGGGTTGTGCACAACTGACTGAGAGGTGCATAGCTGTTAAAATTAGCATACTATGACAAATATTTTTTAAAACAGCTCTTTGACAGACTATTTACTTTCTGATGGCTACAAGCTGAACAAATCTTTCTCAAATTTGTACTTCACAGTGTCACATCTATATAGCGATGATGTTTCAGCAGACATATTAAGGCCAATCTAACTTTTTTCTGGACTGTCTGTCAAGATTTGTTGCTTAAAATGCACTGCATTGCACGGAATTTCAACGGTATAAAAAACTTAAATCGACAACATCTCATCTCATACCTGCAAGATGTCATCTGGTGTGTCTTGAGCTGAAGCCAGGAACAGTTCATGTCGACATACCACTCCTTCAGCCAAGAAGTACTTCAAGATCATACGAGAGTAGCTATCATATCGGTCCTCCTCTAATGAAGAAAGAACAGACAGTGTAATTCAGAATGTGAGTGTAAGTGAAACCCAGAGGAAGCCATACGGCTGACACTGTCTGTAGCAAAAAGTATGATAAACCGCTACACAGCTCTGACAAGGCTCAACAAGTCTATCATACATCAGATCACTCTGATCTGTTTTCAGATTCACAACACAACAGTTCACCATGTCACAGTGCCTGAGTGTAATTGATGTAAGGACCACATTCTGGTTACCTTTTGAAGTAAAGTGCCATATGATGTGACAATCAACATAGCATGGGAACATAGGTGTCATTGTGCTGTGTAGGTCATCACATGAGGGTTGACATCTCCATGTTTCTTGTCAGTGTCTCAACAGTATTCGTGTCTACTTTCACCAGCAGTTGAGGTTAGGGTTAGACACCTGTCTTGAATATTCACCTGACTCCTCTCTCTAGAAGTAAAAGTACCCCAGCTGTCAGGACAACTGAAAGAGGGAGGTCAATCTATTATGGGACAGCGGATGCCCTCAAAACGCTCCTTGATATCTAGCTCACTTGAGTCTCTGCTTTTCCTATGGATTCTTCTCCGTTTTATGTTTCAGTATCATTCATCAGGGTATTTATTGACCTAACATTTCATGTATATAAATGTTACAGATAAGAGGCTTAAGCGCCAAGTTCAACATCTCAGCTAGGAGGGATGGCATTATAGTCTCATGTTTAATAAATGAAGTGACAACTGACTGCAAACAAGATGCACATGTATACATGAACCAGCCACAGGGTCATTCTGCACCCCAATCTAACATAAAAGCTAGCATCTTTGCCATGAGCGCCCCCCCCCCACCCAAGCAGGGCACATAACTCTACCCAGCATGCTACTGCTGCTTCCTGTCACAATCACCATTTTGTAAAGATTTCATAGGCCTCTCCACACAATGAAAAACAGTGGGCACACGGACAAAGGCAGCAGTGACAGTTTAAGGTAATGGACATGCGGCCGACAGCTTGGGAATGACATCCTGACATGTCATCCCGAACATCCGCAGAATTCCCCCCTCCCACGTTCTCGGTCTCTGTCCTCACCTACGGACTTAAGATGGCCCAGGAAATTCCATGGCTCTTCAATTTGTTGTCGGTGGGGCTCCCTGTTCTCTTATTGATGGGTTTCTAGGTCAGCAGGCCTTTGTGGCTTTCAGCAGGCCCCACAAAGACTCCCAGATGGGCCCTCTCAAGATGGGGCCTATTGTGGCTGTGTTTCTATGGGAGCCTTACAAATGGAACCTCCAGGAGTCATTAGGCTGTTGAGGCGGGGGGTAAGGGGAGGGGGCGGGAGGT
>JAQQAE010007125.1:0-16102 GCA_029823295.1 Pseudamia nigra
TGCCATATTTTCTCCACTTGATGATGACTGTCTTCACTGTGTTCCATGGTATATTTAATTCCTTGGAAATTCTTTTGAACCTTCACCTGACTGATATCTTTGAACAATCAGATCCCTTTGATGCTTTGGAAGCTCTCTGTGGACCATGGCTTGTGCTGAAGACGTGGCTACAAAAATGTCAGGAAAAGCCTACGACACCAGCTGCCCTTTATTTGGGGTCAATCAAAGGTACTTTAAATGGTGACAGGTGTGTGTGACTCCAATTTAACTGGCTAAATCCGAATACAGACACATCCCCAGTTATAGGAGGGGGTGCACACTTGTGCAACCTCATTATCGCAGTTATTTATTTTTAATTTACCTCCCTGAAAGATTTCAGTTTGTTTTTCAATCGCGTTGTACAGGTCATAGGTCACATTAAAGGTGGAAAAAGTTGTGAAATTATTCATCTTGGTGTCAATTTTTTACATCACAAACACTTGGCATTTGAACAGGGGGATGTAGACTTTTGACATCCACTGTATATACAAGCCATCGCTTTGGAAAACAAAACTAACACAGTAATAGAGGGGTGTCAAACTTATGCCATGGAGACCCGAGAGCCTGCAGGTTTTCTTTCCAGCCAGTCACTAAAGCAGGCGATTTCTCTGATCAGCAATTTTTCAATTTGAGGGGGAGGAGCTAATCGGTGAAATCTGCTGGTCGGAGACGGGATGGAAAGAAAACCTGCAGGGTCTCAGCCCTCCGTTGACACCCCTGCCTCTCATACTTCTGTACTGTCTCCTCTCCTTCTGCATCATTCCGGTCTTCACTGATCTTCTTCAGACAGTTTCTCAAAACCTCTGTCGTTCTTTTCTCGACTTCACAGACTTTAAACATGTTTCCCTCACACAGCTTTGATCTGAGGGAAAAGGAAATGGCTTCACCAAGAGCACAGTGTGAGCCGGAGCATCGTCTTGATGAAGAATGAAACCATTTGTCCACTATCGTGTTCTCTTTCTTGGGACTTTGAAAGATTATATTTGAGTGAAAATATTTCAAATTTTCATTCAATTTAACAGAGGTGATGTGCACTTTAAACGACAAATACTTAAGAAGAGAAAATAGAAGCAATTCTGGCGAGGTTCCCCGAATGAAACCTTGATGCAAGCCTGGCCTTGGCTGAGGCGCTTTGGACCATGTTGAGACGATGGCCGCTGAAGGGGTTTGATTCACGAACCAGCCGTCGGGTCTCTACGACCATCCTCTGACCTGTGTTTTTTTTTTTTTTGCGTCTCTAGGAATACAAGCATACAGGTAGCTCTGTACACATCCCAGAGGTTTCACTGGACTTCAGAAGTTTGGAGCCACCAAAGAAATGACATTACCACATCTGAAACCAAACCTACACCGATGGACATATTTTTATCAGTTCTCACAAACACAAGCTTCAGAATCTGCTTTAGAACCAGGTGAAATCCTTAAAAACTCTCTGCTTTTGGAACTCGGGTTCACCCCAGTGTGAAAAAGCCTAAATGAATCGGAGACAAGTGGGCCACAAATGATGTAAAAAAAACGAGAGGAGGATAATAATAGAAGTCAACTGACCTAAAAATTTTCTCCATGGCAGCAGGAGGACGGCTGATGTAGTTCGCTGTTGTTAATAATGGAGATGGTTCTGAAAACTTAAATCCAAAATCTGAAACTCATGGCTGTTTCAGCCTGAAGCTGCAGATCTAGTCTCCTCACATCTCTGTAACTCTTAAAGAAGACGCTGGCGCTGGGAATCAAACCTTACTTAACAAGTACATGTACTGCATTACGTACCGTATTTCCCGGACTATACGTCGCTCCTGAGTTTAAGTCACACAAGCCAAAAAATGCACAATGAAGAAGAAATAAATGTGTACAAGTCGCATTTTTTGGGGGGAATGTATTTTACAAAGTCCGACACCAAGAACAAACATTTCATCTTGAAAGGCAGGTTCTAGTAATAATAGAACAGAGAACAACAGGCTGAACACGTGAAATATTTTAATATATTAGTCGTTCCTGTTTATATGTCGCACCCATAGCCAGACATTGAAAAAAAGTGCGACATATAGTCCGGAAAATACGGTGTGCTTAAGTATTTTTCCAAAAAATGTCCTTCAGAGAGTAGTTATTTTACAGAATGCGTTTTTCTAGCACAGAGTTACATTTGCGATGGAAACATGTCCTTTGGTGCAGTTTTACAACCTCAATTCCAAAAAGCTGGAGTGGAAATAAAAACAGAAAGCAATAATTTGCAAAACCCTTGAACCCACATTTCATTCCAGGTGGAACATACAGTAAACAACATATCTGAGACATGTTTCCATTTCATGGAAAATATTGGCTCCTTTTGAATTTGATGCTAGCAACACATTTCAAAAAATTTGGAAAAGGGGCAACAAAAGGCGATAAAAGTAACTGCCACAAATAAAAATCACTGCATTTGGCAACTAACTAGGTTAACTGGTAACAGGTCAGCAACATGACCGGGTGTAAAAAAAAAAAAAAAGAGTCTGTTAGCGACAGAGCGTCTCAGATGTAAAAACTGTGGAACAATTTCAGAAAAAATGTTCCTCACTGTAAAATTGCAAAGGCTCATGATCTACAGTGTATAATATCATCAAAAGATTCAGAGAATCAGGAGGAAGGCCAGAGGTCAACGCTGGATGCTCATGACCTTCAGGCCCTCAGGTGGCACTGCATTAGAAACAAACATGACTCTGTACTGTGAACCACCGCGTGGGCTGAGGTACAGTACGCGTCCACAAGCCACCGTGTGGACGTTAAACGTTACGGCACAACGTTAAAGCTGCATCATGCGAAGAAGCCGCGCGTGAACACGATGGCGACGTTTGTGTGGAACGTTGGACGCCACGGGGCAAAGGGCAAATTTCAGAGGAACGAAGAGTGATGCCGAGTCGAAGCGAGGCCGGACGGACGCCTGCTCCGTTTCCGGTCGCAAATGATCACGTTGTAAAAGACGGAATATGTCTCGCGTCATTGAACAAGCATTTAACAATTCTCCGTGTCCCTTTTTAATGGATTTGTTCTGGAATTTAATGACTTTGTCCTTCTTCTCTACTCAGTTTTGTGAATATTACAGATAAACAGATACAGGTGAAAAACTTAGGCGCTGGTGTCTTAGACAAAGTGGAATGAAAAGGTTCTCAGAAGATCCGATCCCACTCTGGACGTTGTTTCATGACTCTCAGCATAAATACTGAGCAGCTCCGTTAGAAGCATCTGCTCCCGTTTAGTGTCCACGTTTCCAGTCTCACTCCGCCCCCTTGTGGTCAAGTTGCAAACTCCATCTTCCGTTTTTCTGCTTTTTGAGCCTCCTCTTTGTTTGACGGTGAGTAATCTGTGTTAATCCTCCTCAAAATAAATCAAGACACAAGCTTCACGTCCAACAGCCACATTTCTGTTCTGTCTGATTCGTCTCAATCCGACAAGGCATGTGTGTGAAATCATAAAACTGCACGGTTCACATTCACACACCGTTACTGTACGTATTAAAGGTCGTTTATTCACACACGACTGCTGTAAGTTTCCAATAAGTGACGCCGGGAGCTGATCGGAGCGCAGGTGTTTTTACGAAAAGCTAGGGAGAAAAATGGCGAAATGAGCCTTTTTGTCCGTTGCCTGAGGCGTATGGTTAATTGTTAGCGTTTGCTACATTTATTTAATTTAGTTTAACCTTCCGACACCTTTTTAAGAAAACTACCGCACTTGTACCATTAGTGTCCAATATGGTTCTCTGCCCTAAAAAGTACTATAAAGTAATTTTAAGTAATTAATACATTATTTTGTCCACTTCCCTCAAAGGTTCAAATGTTTTATGAATTTCTCTCCAGACCAGAGCTATAAAAATATTGTTCCTTTTAATATTTTTCTTTACAATTTTAAGCCATTTTGTTGAAAATACTGTACGTCGTCATTTTAACAAGAGAAACCAAAATATTTTCCAGTAATAAAATGCACCATGAAGCCTTTTTTATTGGGTCCTGAATATTTGTTTATTCATTTTTTTTTTCTTGGGGGGGGGTATTTTTGCTAATTTTTGTGCCCTTTTGGCTCACTGCATGGATTTTTTTTTTTTTTGTTTCCTGATTATGTTCACTTTAGTTTATTTTAGTGTATTTAGTTTAGTTTCGTTTTTGGTCATTTTTTCGTTATGTTGTTCTTTTTTAAATTGTTTTATTGATCATTTTTATTAATTTCCTTGATTAATTTGCATGTATTGTTTTTCTAAAATGTATTTACTGTATGTTGGTAATTGTGTTTTTAGTTTTTATTTTGATCATTGTTTCCTTCATGATTTTGTTCTTTGAATTTGTTCATTTTATTTACAATTGTGTAATATGTTTTTTTTTTCACTTTAATGACTATCATTTATTGCTCAAAATATTAAGCAATAAATCGACAATAATCGACAAAATAAGTTATATGTTCATTCATACGCATGTCATTATCCTTCACCTTTAAAAAGTAAAAATATAAAAAGGCCTGTTATGTGTATTTTTCAGGATTTATCTCCGGTCTCGAGTCTCACTTCATTATGGTTTATGTGTGTAAATGATGAAAGTTCATGTGTAACTTGACAAAAGAATACGATTGTGTTTATGCACATCAGCCAATGCGTTTTTAACCGGAAGCTTCACACTTTTAATGTCGATGCGAGTTTTACGAAGCTGTTTTATTGAATCTGTTCTCACCTTTGCTTTCGTTTGCTGCCGTGGCTCATTGTCCACAACACAGAAAAAAATAAAAATCTGCGGGGAACGGTGAAGTGGCCGGTGCACCTTCGGACCGTCTTCGGGACCGGTGTTAGCATCGAAGAAAGACGTCTTCCTGCCGGAGTTTCTCCAGTATGACTTTGTTTGCAATTTCTGTAGCAAAGACCGACACTTGTAAGTTTTACGATGGTCCGTCGCTCCTCCTTTTTTTGGCTTCTTTTTGTTGCCGTATTTGAAGCAACACAAAGCTTTCTGCAGTGCAACGCTGTTCAAATAATGCTCATTCAGACGGGTTCGTAATTAATCCAGTAAACGTGGGACACCCATAGGAATTAGTCGCACCGACTTGTTGTTTGTTGTCTTTTGTCTCCTCTGTCCACTAACCCCAACCGGTCCAGGCCGATGGCCGCCTACCCTGAGCCGCTGGTTCTGCTGGAGGTTTTTCCTCCCCCCCGTCGCCTCTGTCTTGCTCTCGGTGGTTCTGTTGGTTTACTCTGTATAGTCATGAGGTCTCGGCCTCGGATCGTGAAGCGCCTAGAGATAATCGGCGATTTTGATTGGCGCTGCACAAATAAAGATTGAATTGACTTTCACGTCTTGCTTTAAGTTGTTAACCCATGTTCTGTTCCCTGAAAAAGTTCTTTTTGTAGAATTCTGATTCTTCTAGCTTTTTTTAAACCTCTGGCAGTTCAGCACTTTCTTTTGTACCATTTCAAGGTATTTATTGGACTTGAACTGCTTGAATTTCAACAGAAAACTGGGATGTTTGGACCGGTACTGTTGGCTGTCAATCAAATTGTCCCACTTGGGGATAATATAGGTCCCTTGAACCTTGAATGTGGCTAAATGCAGCCCGCCGTCGGGTATTTGGACTAAAACAGATGTTGATGTGGTGTTGTTGTCTTCCAGTCTGCAGTTCGGAACCGGAGAACATCCAGACGGTGCCGTACAACCTCAGCAGCCTGCTGGTGACGTGGGAGCGGCCGCGGGCCGTCTACGACGCCAGCATTGAGAAGTACGCCGTCAGCTACCGGACGGAGGGAGCCGAAAACTCTCCTGTGTCGGAATACCTGACGGACGGAGACCAGGATGTGGTAGGAACCCGACGACGGTCCAGAACCATTCTGAACCGAGAATTTTTCTTTTCATTCCAACAAAATTTACTCAACTTTGTCTAAATACGATACTTCAGCAAATGCAAGCCAAAAGTGAGGTGTGTATAATATCACGGCAGAAGAACAAAATGTTTCACTTACATCTTCTCCAACGTTTACAATGGAAAGAGACGTTTTTGGACAGAAAGAAACAAAAAACTTCTACAGCCACGAAACTATCTGAACCTTTATGGATGTAACAGGTTTGAAACCTGCCACAGATTAGATTTTGTTCTGAAAAAGAACGAGGAAATGATGAGACAAGCCATAATGCTCTGCTTCTGCCAGTTTTTTTTTTGACAAACAAGGTGTTGCTTCAGTCACAATCAGTTTTTCAAAATGTAAATTATAACAACATCTGTATCTGTTTTTTATTAATGTTGATGCGTCTCACATACACATTAATGTCAAATTTTCACAATACCAAATCAAGTGTAAGCTAACACCACAACGCTGGACCGGGAGCCTCTGCCGTTGTAAGCTAACACGACACCGCAGTGTTGTTAGCCTGACACCCAGGCGCAGCTCTGTAGCAGGGACGTGGAGCTACTCGCGGTTAGCATTCGGCCTATTACATCCCGCAGGAGCGTTCACGTGTTATTGTGTTGACTGTTTACATCTGGGTGATAGTTCACTTCCGGGTCTATCTCTTGCGATACCCAAATTTTTTCCCATTAGCTGGTTCAAATTTTTTGCCCATTTTTTTCCTGGGTACCTGGAGTTTTTGTGACCAGAAGCGTTCGTTAGCCGGAGTACCGCTGTATTAAACTTTTTTTGACTAACTTTGTCCCATAGGAAATGAATGGAGAACTCTAATGGAATGTGTGGTTACCATGGTAACTGCAATGCTTTGATCCTTTTGATTACTACTCCACTGAATAGTTAATGTAACTCGCACTTTTCCAGCGAGTTCAGCTATTTTGAGTTGTACAGTATCTGCAAATCAAAACAAAATAACCACCTCTCACAAATGTCTTTTCTTAAAGATAAAGCCGTGTTCATACGCAACCCAAAACAGGCCTCAAACTACTTGGCTAAATGAGCTAGCTTCGCTTAGCATCATGCTAACGTAAAATAATAGAAATTCCCCATCAGCAGGTGACTAGCTAGCGGCATTTGCATTACATGTTCTTCACACCGAAACAGACATAAATGTTCCATATAAACACATTTCATCTGAATCATAAGATAATTACAGCGGTCCCTCGTTTATCGCCGGGGTTGCGTTCTAAAAATAAACCATGATAGGCGAAATCCGCGAAGTAGATTCCTATGGAAAAACTGTTTTCAGGCCCAAACATTTGTTTGAGAAAAAAGAAAACAAATGCTTTCCTACAAAAAAGAACACGATGGCCTCCAGAAACAACTAATTTAATTTCGACGAACAACCTACGAAACTGGACACACAAGAAACCACCAATAGTGAACGTCACGCATCGTAGCCCCCCCCGGCGCCGCAGCGACCGCCTCCAATGAAGGCCTTCGTTGACACCGCGAGCCTCGGTCGGAGGAGATGACTGACAATGGCCTTAGCCAATCAGGACACAGAATACAATGCGCGTTCTTACGCTGTATAAAAAGTTCATGAAAATTGCACTAAAAAAAAATCCACGAAACAGCGAGGCCGCGGAAGGTGAACCGCGATCTAGCGAGGGACGACTGCGCTACTGAAACACATGCTACACATAAAAGTCCACACAGCCTTGGTTTTGTGCCGCCTCTTAGCGTTTCTTAGCTTTAGCTTCAGACCCGACGCTCATAAACGCTCAAAATAAACAAAACAATCGCACTGACCTGGAGATATTTGGGAATTTAACCACCTTAAAATGGTACCAATAGGCACGATACAAGACGCGCCAGGCCTCGCGCAGGGTACAAGGCATGTGGTGCCAACGAGGATCAAGTTAATCCTTCTAAATTCCCAAATAAGGCTGATTACACAAAATATATCATTACATCATGTGACCACATTACAGAGTCGCAAACAAACCACGTTGCAATGTGTGTTTTTTTCTGGCAGCCGGTTCAAAACCGTTTAGTTCATCATTTTATTGATTTCTGTTCATTTTCTTTATTATTTTGTTCGTTTTACTTCATTTTGGTTTGTTTGTTGACTTTGTTGAATTTCTGTTTATTGTTTTATCTGTTTTTTGTGAAAATTTGTTCATTTTCCAGATTGTTTTTCTTTTTTTTTTTCTTCAGCTTTGTGTGACCTTATTGTTCATTATTCGATTTAATTTTCCTTCTTCTGTCTGGTTTTTGTTCATTTGCTTGAATGTTTTGTATTTTTTGTTCATTTTGTTGGTGGTTTTGTTCATTTTTTTCATTGTGTTAATTTACCATTTTAATCATTTTTGTTTTCCGAATCAATTTGTGCCGTTTGGCTTCAAGCTTGTTCATTTTGTTAGTGTCACTTTTTTGTTCATTAAACAATAGAGTATAGAATATGAACAAAAAATTAAATATACTGAACCAAATGATTAAGTCAACAAATAAAAGCAACAAGAAAATGAACAAAAAATAGAACAAGATCAATCATCAAAAAAGTCACTTTTTTTTTACTTACTGTAATTATTTTGTTCAGTTTTGTTTATTTTTTGTAAATTTTGTTCATTTTCTTTAGTCCATTATTGAATCTTGTCTTGTATTTAATCTTGTCTTGATAATTTTTTTCCAGTTCGAATGCATTTTCTCCATTATGTCGTGTATATTTTGTTTTGTTTTCGTTGACCCCGGCCCTCGGCTCGTTTCCTCAGGGGGCGATCCTCGACGACCTGACGGCCAACACCAGCTACGTGGTCCAGGTGGTGGCGGTCTGCACCAACGGTCTGCACGGACGAGTGAGCGACCCGCTGAAGGTCGTCATGCCCGTCGACGACCCCGGTAAGAGCGACCGGGCTCGGGGTTGAGCAGATGAATCCAACAGACGCTGGTTACGCTGATGCTTTCGTTGTGTTTCATGTTAACACTGGTTTAAAAGTCACTAATGGACGGAAGCCCCACATCTGAAAGGAAGGACATTTTCACCATCACAAATAAAAAAAATAGTCAAGACGAAAATGAAATTATCATCTAATTACCTAAGTTGTTTAAATTCTCTTCATGTTCAGGAGTTTGAACAGGGTTTGGTCTGACTTTTGAGGCATTAAAATTGACTTTAAAAAATACAAACATAACTTCTGACTTTTTAAATGTGCACTCAAGAGATTTAATAAGGCACCACTGACTTCATTTATTTGTAAAATTGCAGGTGTGGTTTGGGTTGTATGAAAATGACCATTTTTATTTTGTTCCTCGTTACCTTTTAATGTACATCATAACTTAATCAGTCACAACTAACAAAAAAGAAACTTACATCTTTAGCTGTGCTGGTCTATGTTTTTTTTGCCATTAGTCTCTGCTGCTGTATGTGGGGGGTCGGGTCGGGTCGGGTCAGGCTCGGGGTCGGGGTCGGGGTCGGAACCTGTTTCCGAGGTGACGCATGGCTCCGCCTTCTGGTTGTTACACATGGTCGACCTGGTTGTGGTCAGTCTGCTGTTTCCACTGGAGAAATGGAACTGGTTTAAGTGTACGATTGTGGAGCATGATCCCGGTCAGGTCGCCCCAGTCATTCTTACACATGTCATTATCTTCCAAAGCTGCGGTGCGTTTTTATAGGGTTGGGTGCGTTTGACAGAGGAGAAGTCATTTGGGATTGGATAAGTTATTTTTATTGTCGTAGTTACCATAAATTCCGGCCTATAAGCCGCTACGTTTTGAACGCCACGGCTTAAACAAGTGTGCGGCTAATGTTTGACTATTTACTGGCTAACGAGCTTCATGCCACCAATGCAGACCAATGAAATTAGCAGATAGGTCACAGTGAGCCAATGGAACTGTTCGGATTACGGTAAATCAAGCTTTATGCACATGCCATCATCATGGAAAACACACGAAGAAATGCACACGATGTAGCTTTCAAGTTAAAAACGATGGACCTGAAATCGAGCTGCATCGTGTGAGCTTGTCATCAATGAATTCACGGTGACTCGGCGACGGCAGCGTGAAGAACTGACTCGATGCGAAATGACGACAAAATCTTTCCGAGGTATGAAAAGCAGACGACTTGAACTTGAAAACATTGTTGAAGACGGGGTGAACGTGAACATCTGCGTCATATCGACAGAAAGTGGTCCCTCGTTTATCGCGGGGGTTACGTTCTAAAAATAACCCGCGATAGGCCAAATCCGCGAAGTAGATTCCTATGGGAAAACATCCAGCTTCGTTTCCATCGTAACGGCTGGACCAGCATCGCTAGAAGATCCTGCTTTCATTTTTGGGGCTACGACATGAAAAAGGAGGGTGAAAAAGGCGAGGACACGGAGAAAATTACGGAACGGCATCGTAAAGTCGAAACGGCGTCGGTCGGGTACCGCGTAACCCGAGAACCTCCTGTATGGGCAGCATCTGTGGGGTCAGGGCCTTGCTCGAGGGCCCCCGGTGCGCGGTGGGACATAGGACTACAGACCATAAAGGCAACCAGAGACGCATTTATTCAACTGGGCCGAAAATGTCCTGGTGCATTATTCGATTCACTGAGTATAGACATAGTTCTGCTTCACTGTTTTTCACGAGTGATTTTTTTTTTTTTTTTTTTTTTTGGGCTTCCACATTAAGTGACACTAAACCCGTTTTACACACATTTTATTTACTACACACTGACATCAAAGGCCTTTATTTTCTCGGTACGTGAATTTAAATTTGGTTCAGAAAATTGTACGTGTTTGTCACCGAATGTCGGCGTGAAAATGAAAAGAAATGAAAAGAAAACAGTTTGGCTTTTAATAACTATTAACCATTGGATTTTAAGGGAATAGCTACACTTTAGACATAAGGTTCTTTACGGTAGTTTTTTTTTTTCCTTTCATCACCTCCGTCCTCTGAACCGGAACCATCTCCGGGATATTCTGCTTTGTTTTTTCTCCAGCTTCCTGCTTCATTTCGGGGGATGTTTCCTTTGCATCACGTCGTGTTGTTTCTAACTGTTTCATAAGCTCCTCCCTTTTCTCTCCGTGTCCACGACGACGCTCGGTTCGGCCCGACGGGCTCGTTTCCTGTGTCACTTCACGCCTTTGCTTTTGTTTTCCGGCTTCCTGTGTAACGTGGAGCGTGTTCTGTGACCCAACTTTATGTGTTTGAATAAAATGATCTGCCTTGTCATGAAGAAAATAACTCCTGCATCCTGTTTGAGTGTCGACTCGCACGTTCAGAATTCTGGAGGTTCGCATGGTCTTCGTTATTTATCGAAGGAAATGTATAGATTTGCAGAATCGTGTAAACTTAAACTAGTCATGTCAGTAAAAAATAATACACATTCTAAATGTTTGTTTTCCACGAATCCTATGTCATATGACAATATTGTGGCCAATTTGGATTCAAGGGCACAGATTTTTTTGTTTTTTTTTTCTGGTTCAAACATGCAAGCTTAATAAATAATTGAAAACTTAAAAATGTACACATTACCTCCGTTCGCTCCGTGTCACTAAATCGCACAGAGGTCATGCTGTTTTTCAAAATTCACAGAAAAATGATTTGAAAAATGACAAATTGGCAAAATAGTCCAGTGAGCATGAACAAAATTTAGTTATATATTTGCAAAATGATGAGCAAAATATTAACAAAATAAAAATTATCAAACAAAATAAATGGAAATAAGCAACTGTGTCACCTTAAAATCTTTTATTACTGCACAGGCTGATATGACCATGACGATCAGAATATTCTGATTAAACTGAACAAATATGATTATAAATTAATAAAATGATCAAGAAAACGTTAAAAAAAATTGGCAAAACATGAGAAAAAGCATTAGCAAAGTAAAATTACATCAGCAAAATAAACAAATGATACAATTACTAACAGATTACTTAAAATAAATAATTAGATTACTTTAAATTGCCCTGACATCACAATACATGGACCATTGTGGACGTTTAAGTTTCACCCTTTTTGTAAATTAAATAACTGGGCAACACTGGAATTAAAATGAACAAATATGTCTTTAAAATGAACAAAATAGACCAAAATTGGCAAAAAAAAAAAAAAAAAATCAACAAAATAAATTCATATTACCAAAATAATCAGCAAAGTGTCGCAAAATAATCACAAATTTGAAATATAACCAACAAAATATTAACAAAGTAAATGAAAAATAATCCTCCTCCCTTGGACCTTTTTGCACCATTAATTTACACCTTTTGCAATTAATCAAAATGAACAAAAATAGCCAAAAAATGAATACAGTTATAAAAGAAACTAAATACAGATTGGCAAAAATAATCAACAAAAATAACAAATTAGCAATATACTCAACACAATATTTACAGAATAAATGGAAATAAACAATTAGATTACCTTAAAATCTCCTATTATTACCTTTATTATTGCACAGGCTGATATGGCGACGATGATCAGAATATTGTGATTAAAATGAACAAATATGATTTAAAAATGAATGAAATGATCAAGAAAATGAACAAAAATTGGCAAAGCAGTCCAGAAAATATTGATTATTGATATATTTGATTGGATCACCCCATAATCTACTATCCTGGACATTTGTGGACATTTAAATTGCAGCTTTTTGTAATTATGTAACCGGACAGGCTGATATGGTGATGACGGCAATATTATAATCAAAGTGAACAAATATGATCAAGATAAATTAACAAAATGATCAAGAAGTTAACAAAAACTGGCTAAATAATCAATCAAATACAGACATATCGCCAGATAATCAGCAATGTGGCAACAAGGTCATCACAAATTAGCAATATACTCAACAAAATATTAAAAAGATTAATGGAAATAAACAGTTCGCTCACCCTTGATCCTCCTACGATTGGACCTTCAATTAACAAAATAAATGACCAAAAAAATCACTAGAAAGATGAACAAAATGGACGTAAATTAGCAGAAAGAATGAACAAAATGAACACTTTGATCCTCGTAATATGCACCTTTCCAGCGTTTTGTCTTTGTATAATTACACGGGACGATTGTGACTCGGTTAATTGTGCAGCTCGAGTTGAAACTCGTGCTGATTTTACTGTTTTTGTCTACGTGTCAGTTTAGTTTATTGCCGAACTGTAAGTCACGTAAAAATAAGAATTCCATAGAGGACAAAATTTAGAGGCGTCAGCGTTCATCCCTTAGGCTGCTTGAAGTTTGTAGACTCCAGAGGTTTATTGTCTTATAGAATCATCATAAAACAAGCCGCTTTTTTATAGTTTTGGGTCGTTCCATATAAATTCAACAAATCCTGAGAAAAGTTCCTGCATGACCCCGTTTTAGATTCAGCTTAAATATTGAGCACAGTAACTACAACATGTTCTGTTTGTAAGAATCAGGCACGTGATTTTGATGAAACTTGGCCTTCAATTTACATAGATTGACATTTGTATTAACTATTAAAAGTGTTTTCACGTTGGGGACTCGGCTCATTATCATTATCATAGAATATGCAAATAAAGACCTCGGTCCTCAACTTGAAAACAGTTTAAATAGTTGATATAAATGTCAATCTTTCTAAATTCAAGATTTCATGCTTCTCCACCAAAGTTGGTCAAAATCTGCCATTTCAGTAAATTTGGAGCCCCGTGGATCGATAGGTGGTAGGTACGCGAGTTTAGCCAAGTTTCATCAAAATACCAAATTTTTCTTTGATCGGGCAAAGACTTGTTGGCTTTTGAAGAAAGTGAAAATTTGGAGCGAGTCATTTTTTTGAGCCTCATAACGTTGCATGTGAAACAGGCAGATGAACGAAAATCCAAACCAGCTCTGACGACGACACGGTAACGCTGCCGTGTGCATTTCACAACATCAAGTCGTACTTTTTAATTGCGATGTTCTGAAATCTTTGTAAATATGTTTGATAAACAGAGCTGTGATCAGTTCAATGTCTAGGATACAGAGAAATAAAAAAAAATCACCCTGCACGTGATTCGTTTATAATTCCAGGAAGATGAAAACGTGAAAAACATGAAGTTACCATTTTAATTTACACGTCAGCATTCAATACGTTCATATTCAAACACCGGATTTGACGTTCAATATCGCAAGTATTTCAAATTCACCTGCCGTATTTTCCGGGTTATATGTCGCGTTTATCTTAAATTTCGACTTTTTAAAATTAAATTTAGACTTTTTTGGTTCAGCACTCTGACTCACAGCGCATGTATTCAAACACGTTATGAGGCTCAAAATTGAGGGAATAAACGGACTTAACTCCCCCGTCTGCTTTTGGTCATTGTTGGATTAATTCCATTATCTTTATTATTTGTTAATTTATGTAAGATTTTGTTCATTTGGATTTAGTGCTCATTTTAAAAATCAAAAATTTACTAATTTTAAATTCATTTTTTTCTTTTTTCTTGATTATTTACTTATTTTTCATATGCATTTTTACCCATTTTGTTTACCGTATTGTAATCTTGATCATTTTTGTTCACTTTCGTCATTACTTTTTTCTATTCTATGCATTTTTTTGAATATTTTGTTTGTTTTTCTCCATTTTGCTGGTTGCTTGGTTCATTTTTGTGCATCGTCTTGTGCAGTTTGTCTTTTTGCACATAGTCTTGATTATTTCCTTCATTTTTGTTCACTTCCTTGAACATTGTAGTTTTTTCTAATTTTCTTAATAATTCTGTCAGGTTTTTTTTGTCAGTTTTCACTCACTTTGAAGTCAAAAATGGGTTTTAATGGGGTTTTACATGAGTAATTTGACCCAGAAAAAGGTCAACCATGTGGTCACGATGCCTGTTAAAGGCATCGTCGCTGCTACGCTATAAAAAAATCCAGCTGGATGTGAGGAGGTGGTGTTTGTTGGACTTCTCTGGAGCGACCCGGGTGGATTTCTCTAGATGCTTCACGTCACAGTGTGTGGATTACGAGTGGTTTCCTGTTCTCACTGACTCCCATGTTGCTCCTGAATCATCTCCCTCCAACCCCGTTCATTAAACTTGTAAAACCTCACCTCATGCTTCACAAACCGGTCTGAACTGGCCTCCGTGATGCGTGACTTGGCCTCAGACAGGTAAGAGCCACACCTCTCCACCCCCCCGCCCCCCCCGCTGTGTGCTGTGCGTTTGACACCAGGCATTTGCAAAGTAACGTTTCCTGTCGACGGAGCTCGGAGGAAAGTCGACCGAAGTTTTCTCTGAGCCTCGACTCGTCTGCTTTAACGAGGACGAATCAGGAAACGTTTCATTGCAAACGCGTTGAGGTTTTCTGCGATTGTCTGTCGGACGCGATCGTCCAGCATGAAGCTAAGATGTGTGTCGCATGCAAGTGTGTTTCACCTTTTTTTTGTCTCCTCCCCACGACATTTACATCATTAAAAGCAACAAATGTTATTTAACAGTGTATGAATCTAAAAATAATACAAATAAGTGCAAGTTTTTCTTTGTACGGACAATTAGGCCCAACAGGGCTGGTGTTTTCCCCTGTGTGGTCAATCTGTTTCTCAAGATGTTTGCCCCTTTGTCTGCTTTTCAAAGGCTTTTTGTGTCTTTTATATGAAATTAATAGAATGTTAAACAGGGTTCAGTTATTTATGCTATGTTTCCTCTTGTCCCCTTTTCCAGAAAATACACTGGATCCAGATTCAGATGAATTCGATGATGAAGTAAGTTGATCCTCAAACTCATCACTGTTCCACCGTTTAATGTTTCATCCCTATTGATATGGGCGTCGACAGTAAATACAGTAAATGTGCTGATACTTTATAATTCAAATGACTCAACTAGAAGTAGAAGTTACTCCTAAAATCAGGTACCTAACAGAGGTGGGAAGTACAAATGTACTTTTACTCACTTACGTGTACCTGAGTCGTTTGTTCAAAACTATGCACTTCTGAGAGTAAATTAGAGTTTTTTTTTTATCAGAGTGGGTAAAATGAACAAAATGTTTAAGAAAATCAACCAAATCAGATGCAAAAAGAAGAAAAATGAACAAATCAGAAGAAAAATAAATTAAATCAGCAAAACAATCAAGAAGTGGCTGAGGAAGGAACAAAAACAATAAAAATGAACAAAGTAATCAAATGAATGAACCAAATTCGATGCAAATTTTGGAAAAACGATCAAAACCATCCATCCATCTTCTACCGCTTATCCGTGGGGTCGGGGGTCGCGGGGGCAGCAGCTTGAGCAGGGAGTCCCA
>JAQQAE010007126.1:0-16100 GCA_029823295.1 Pseudamia nigra
GAGGGGAGCGACAAATACATCGGAGCGACTTGTATTTTGAATAGATTCAACTATAGGGTGTTTGAGAGGAGACGAGCTGTGCTGCCGGGTCTGTCGTGTCTGTTCGGGGAATGCGCAGCTGCCGCGCTGCCGCGTGTATGCATACGCATGCCTGACGCGCGTTCTCCGAACAGACGCGACCTGTTCTGTTCCACCTTTCTCCGATCTTTTGATGATTTCTAGCTTCATTTCCATCCAAATGGCTTTCCTCTTGGCTGGACCAGCAGCGCTAGAAGACCCTGCTTTCTTTTTTGGGGCCATGATGTGAAAAAGGAGCGTGAAAAAAGCGGGGATACCGAGAAAATTACGAGCACAAACACAAACACTCTACGCTGCGACTGGAGACAAAATGGTGGACGAGATGCAGGCGTCGTAAAGTTGAATTTGATGTAGGCCGAGTCCCACGTAACCCGAGAACTGCCTGTATTCTAGAGAGAAATGTGCTGCTCAGTGTCAGAAAGCTTGGACTCAGTCGCAGGTCATGGGTCTTGCAACAGGGTAATGACCCGAAACACAGCTAAAAACACCCAAGAATGGCTAAGAGAAAAACACTGGACTGTTCTGAAGTGGCCTTCTGTGACCATTGTGGGATTATCTGTCATTTACAGAGGGTACGAACAATTTTATCCACATCTCTAAGTTTTACGTACGTCGGATGACCTTACTGACGTTTATGTGGGCTGTGGACTGGCATGAGGAGAACACTGGCTTGTGCCCCCTCAGATTGCATTAGAAATAAGCACATTGTAATAAGAAAAATATCAACTCTTCTGCTTTAAACAACTTTTGCAGCAATTTCAGTAGAAATTCATTAATTTACGAGATGCACTTTAATGAACCATAGAGATAAAGCATCTTAAAACTGACCGAGACTAAAAAAAAAGTAAAAAATTAAATATAATTGAAGAATGCAACATTTTTTTAAAAATCTTGATCGGATATACCCCTTTTCATGGTTATATAGTGTCCAAACGCAGTAGGTTGTGATTAATTCTCACTAATAATAATGGTGGATTTATAGTTTTTAGGCCCTGGAGGCTCAATACACATATTTAGTAAACAGGAAATGGCAAGAAATTCTTTCTCTTTCATCTCTTTTTAAGATTACTTCAGTACAGGATGAAAAATGTACAGTACCCAGCTGGGTCTGCCCCAGAGTGTCCACTCAGTTGGACATGCCTGAAACACCTCATCAGGGGAGATGTCCAGGAGGAATCAGGTCAGAAGCCTGAGCCACCTCAACTGGCTCCTCTGGATGTAGACCAGAGGTGAAAGTAGAAATGTCAATCAACCAGTAAACCAAAAGTATGAACAATACTCCAAGAGTTTTAAACTCCTCCACCTGGGACAGGAGCTCATCCCTGACCTACAGAGGGCATTCTACCATATTCCAGATGAGAACCAAGGCCTCAGATTTGGTGGTGCTCTTTCTCATCCAGATCACTTCATACTTGAATGCAAACTGTCACAGTGTAATCTGTCACAATGACCAGATGATTACACTCATTTGAAAATATAATTTTAAATATTATGTTCGATTTTTGCAATTAGATCCTCCTAAATCCTAAATCATGGAGTAAAAATGAACATCAGAATGAAGGTGCTTGTTCCATTTTTGGATGTTCAATGACTCGTTAGCAAAGTTATTCACAGTGATTATTTCTGCAATAGGTCAGTGTCTGTAAATGCCAATCATCAGTGTTCCTCTAAACTGAACACATTCAGAAACATGTGAACCATTGGCCTTGACATTGCATTTATCCTGTATGAGCTGGTCAGGGGTTATGTAGCGTATGGAACAATGATGTGGATATGTGAGAGAAGTGTGGGCTGGGTGGTGACAAATAGAAGTGGAGGAAGACAGGCAGCGAAGGATGAAAAAAGAAAAGATGGTGAAGGATGTGGGCAGGTTGAGCACAATCCTTCAGAACAGGAAGCAAGAATGCACTCACCATCTTCCAGAAAGCCAGAGACAGAAAAGGGGGGTGGGGGGGGCAAGAAGCAAACACCTGTGTCAAGAATGAAAGCTATGAGTCATTTTGGAATCCAGATTTAACAGCGCATGAGTGTGTGTTTGTGGACAGAACTGTGGATGAAAGCACTGCTGGTATAATGAGGATTTGGAAATCCAATCACAGGCTCCAACTGGGAAGACTTGGCAGAGCAGTTTTTAATGATACACCACCACTGCAGAAAACATGAATAAAAAAAACTGCAGAAAATTAACCAACTACTGTAGAATAAAACGACCACAGAGATGAGACACAGAGTAGCCTGACATCAGGCAAGAAGAATATCTTACTTTTAAAGGACCACTCTGACGATTTTACACAAAAGATCTGGGAAATCTTTTTTTAATATGGAAAAACATGTCACCATTCATATAAAATGTTCATATCAGTTGATAGTGACAATTAGCACAATGAAGGCCATATAATTTTATTCAAAGGTAATGTATAGTCCTGAGAAAAAGATGAAGAAATTTGACAATTATTTCTGGTTTAATATTATTTTTAAACAATCCAACAAGACAAAGACAACCTAAAATGCAAAAATGAAAATCAGGTAAAAATCCAAAACAAATTCATGAAAAACAGCATAAAAGAGGCAGTAAGATCCAGAAAAAAGACACATGCCCTCCTCGTGTCTGCATGAGTTCTGTCCGCGTACTCCAGTTTCCTCCTACATCCCAAAAACATGCATGTACGTTTAATTGATCACTCTAAATCACCCACAGGTATGAATGTGAGTGTGAATGGTTGTCTGTCTCTGTATGTCAGTGCTGTGATGAACTAGCAACTCGGCCACGATATATCCCACCAGCTGGGTAAGGCTCTAGCTAAGCTAATGTATCATATTGTTCCCACAGTGACTGTAAAGATCTTTCCAAATCAGAAACTGTGTGTTGAGAGAGCTACATGGGAGGTTGTGAAGGTACGCACCACTGTCTACAATTAAGACTCATCTCTGGTGACATATCCATGTATAAATTGGCGTCCTACCAGCTCCGACTGGAGGTGAAGGCTGCAAAGTGGTAGTACAGAGACAGAGTGGAGGAGCAACTGTGTGACCAGGACATCAGACATGTGTGGCAAGACTGAGAAACATCACTGACTATAGTGGACTTTAACACTCCATGGGTACTGCGGACCATAGCTGGCAGAGGAATTAAACTCATTCCTCTCATACTCTGAGGCCAGTAGCACACTAGCTCCATTAGCACCACTACGACCAAGGTGGAGCCCAGCAGTGAGACTCACCCACTGTCCATTACAGAGCACAACATGAGAAGAGCACTGAGACATCAGGAAGGCTGCTGGCCCAGATGGCATACTTGGGTGTGTGCTGAGAGCATGTGCTCGGCAGCTTACCCCTGTGTTCACCTCTATCTTCAGCCTGTCCTTAGCTAGTTCCATTGTCTCTGCCTAAATAAAGTCCAACCCTGACAACCTAAATGATGACTGCTGCCCTGTAGCAATCACTCTGTGGTGAATGAAGTGCTTTGAGAGACTGATCAAGGACTTCATCTGCTCATCACTAACGCCTTCATTCAACCCTTTTCAGTTTGCATATCGTCCAAATCTGGGCTCTGATAATGCCATCAACTACATCCACCACTCTGCACTCACCCACCTGGACAGTGGAAAGGAGAACTGTGTGATTGCTTATCAGGTACTCCTCTGCATTTAACACCATTGTCCCCAATAGGCTGGTCACCAAGCTTAAGGACCTGGGACTGAACTCTTCCCCCTGCTCCTGGGTCCAGAGCTCTCTGACAGGCAGACCCCAGATGGTGAGGTTAGGTAGCAACACATCCAGCTCCTGCTCCCTCAACATAGGTGCCCGACAAGGATGCATCCTGAGTCCTCTGCTCTACTCTCTATACAGAAGACTGCAGAGCCAATCATCTCTCCAACATAATTGTAAAATTTGCAGATGACATGGTGGGTTTGGTCTGCAACAACGTGGAAACAGCCACGTTGGAGGAGGTGGAGGCTCTGTCGTCACGGTGCAAGAACAACAACCTGGACCTGTATGTCTGTAAAACAAGAAAGATGCTTGTAGACTTCAAGAGGGGAAAAAACTTGAGTTCTCATCTCTCAGGAGCTGACATGGTCCACACACATCAATACCCTTTTGAAGAAGCCCAGGCAGCACCTGTACTAGGAAATGCAAGATCTCCACAACGATGTTGAGGGCTTTCTACACTTTCACTACAATGTGTGGTCTCTTTGAGCACTGCCCTAGACAGAAAAGCTCTCCGCAGGGTGACCTGGTGTGCTGAATAAACAATCAGAACAATACTGCCCACTTAACAGGACACATACTGTATACCAGGCGGTGTAAAACCAGAGCCAGGAGAATCATCAAGGAAATTCACCACCCCAACAACAGCCTTTTCGGTCTCTGCCCTCTGGCAAGCTCCTGCACTCCAGTGTGGCCATGACAGAGGATGGAAGAACAACTCCATCCCTTAGGCCATCAGAACGCCGAACCCCAATTCATCCCCTCCATTAATGCTACCACTTCTCACTTAATTCAGTTTTCTCATTATTATGCTTGTTCATAGTATTTATTGTATTATACTGCATGCGCATTATTGATATTCAGATTTTTCCCATATTTTAATTTCTATCACATAGACTATTTTCTATTTTTAGCTCATTTTTGCTTCTAGTCTTATTTATTTATATATACAGTATCTTCTTCTTCTCCTTTTGGCTGCTCCCCTCAGGGGTCGCCACAGCGACATACCAATGATTCGCATGTTTGATCTGGCACAGGTTTTTTACGTCGGATGCCCTTCCTGACACAACAAGGGACAAATTAGCAGATTTATGCATTTTAAACCTCAACATATATATTTTAATACTTGCACAATTGAAATAGTTATTTGTGACAGTGCCATTTCACTGCTGTCGTACATCTGTGTGTAACAAATAAATAATTCTGAATCATTATTATTATTTTTAGATGGGTGATGGGTGTGTTCAGGTTGCTCATTTCAAACTTGCTGTCCCAGAAATGGTTTGACAGAATGTTACAGTACTTTCACTTGCACACAAGGATGAACTCAAATGTCAAACTCACTGTGATCTTAAAGATTCCATATCTGAACACTTAAAATGACATTTCTATTACTAATATGACTATTAAGTATTATTACTGACAATTTAATCAATCTGTAAATGAGCAGAAAAAATTATTTGTGTGGATTTGATTTTTCCTCAGTTTCCCCATATACTTTGTTTTCCCTGAGAGGTGACTACCACATATCAACCCACTTTTTAACATTTAGAATTTTATTGGCCTATGGGGGGTGGGACTAATGCATTTTAGCTTGACTCCAACTGGTAATGACTTGTGAGGTCACAATATGCACACATATTCAAAATGTCCTGTTTTTCCTGTTGCCTTTCTGTGTGGATTCATCAGGACTGGCATTGATTAACAAGTTCATGTTGTCACAACTTCAATTTTGCATTACAGAGTTTATAAAAACCTCAAAGTCCAGTAAAGATGGATTTCCACTCTGTGGGACCTGTAAATGTTTGCTAGGTCAGGAATTAGCTCAAAAAGGCTTTTCTATCAAATGAGCAGAGAAACCTTTTTGTAAAACTAAGACATAAACAATCCCCATCAACATTTTTACAAATGCACATAAAACATTTGGTAACGCCAGATGAACACATCAGACTCACAGGACACTGATGTAAATGCTTTTCATTATTTTGCAAAAATGCACGTCAAACACTACCTGAGACATAATTTGATGTCAGCAGGATCAGTTTAAGATAAGATAAGACTTTATTTATCCCACACTGGACTGAACATTTTTGTATTTTTCTTGTATAGTTTGGATTGTATCACTGTAGCAGTAACCCATAAAATAAAGATGAAGATAAAAGCAAGCAATAAACCGGAATCATCCTGTCTGAACAAGTGTTGCCAGTGAGTGCTGGGAAATGAGTCTTGTATCTAAGGTTATGTAAGCAGAATCAGGGCCAGTGTACAGTGTAAGCAGTGGCGGATGATGGATGCAAAGAGGGATGAGAGGAGTTAGAGAATAACAGAGGATGGTAGAATAAAAGTAGAGTTAGAGGGAAGTAAGGGAGCTGCACAGAGATACTGCTGTTGACGACTGTAGGGGCTGAGAAAAACCTGAGAGAGGAGAAGAACAGTTCTACTCAGAGGTGAGAGGCCAAGAAGAATAGAAGTGTGTGTGAGAGAGAGTGGGAGAATCCAGCACAGAAGCCAGAGACAGAGAGAGATTCAAAGTGTGAGAGGGAGGGGGCGGAAGCTGTGTTAGTGATCCTAAATGCTGCATTAACTCAGCATCAGGACCAGTAATGCTACATGCTAATCCCTGCTTTAAAACTTCTGCTGATTCACTAAGGCAGGTTACTGACACCCCCCATCTCCGCCACTGAATGATGACCAGTGTATATGTGTGCCCCTACTTATAGCAAGAAAATCTTATTATGATATTATTATATCACTATAATCTTGCCAGTAATACCATCTCAGCCATTGATACACAAGCTACTGAACTGCAGATGCAAAAAATAGAGGGTGGGCAGAAAAACAGTAGCATCCACACTGAGTTTTTCCATACAGCACGCCTCTCATATTGCCCCCAGGGCTCCCCTGACCGCTCTCCTGGCAATCAAACTGCAGTCCAACTCCTGACTCTCCATCTAAATTTAGATCATGGATTGCTAGAGAAAGAATTACCATGTCCTTCAAAGTCATTAGAAACCATTATCTGAAGCCTTCATGCTTTTCCTGTGCTAAGAGTGCAGCCACTGTATAGTGTAGGTTGAATTTTTACCCATCTCATAGAGGCTGCCATAAGATTTTATACACATTTATAGAGATAATCATTTTATTATTGTGAACAGATTGTAGATCTACACATTTTACAACTTGCTATCCAGTTAACTCTAAGAACAGAGTCCTCATAAAAAAGCATTTTCAAAGCTTTTATCTTGCTTTTTATTTTGGCCATGGTTTCCATTGGTTATTGTATTTCCGCTGGTGGACTAATTCTTAATAGATGAAAAGTAGGGCCTTTCATTAGAAATAGTTATTTGAAACCTTATGTCATCCCTGTGCAGGCATTTTGAAAATATTCCATCATACTAGCTCCTAAAAGAAGTAGCTGAATCCTGCATATAGGCTTTGTTAAAAATTTACAACCCCAATTCCAGAAAAGATGGGATGTGCAAAAAATGTAAATAAAATGATTTTTGCAAATGATGATTTGAAGAGGAGTTAAAGAAGTTGAGATGATACACAATGCTACCCTATTCCAACTTATTTGAATGTTTTTCCACCATCAAATTCAAGAGTTCAAATTTTCCATGAAATGGCAAAATGTCTCAGTATCAACATCTCATATGTTGTTTTTATTTACATTCCATCCCAAATTTTTGAAATTGGGGTTGTATCTTAGTTTTAATTTATTGAGTAAGAACCAAAGGTTCAATCAAATGCATCCACAATCCTTGTATCGTAACCAGCGAGCAGTGACCCAGGCTGTTCAGTGAAGCCAATGCGGAAGTAGCTTTAAGTTGTAATTCCGCCGCTTGGCCACTGGGTGACCATTCACCTGGCTCCAAGAGGCCTTTTCCAATAGAGATACATTGGACATCTATCTGAAAATACTAAGCAAATAAAATTTTGTCATGAGTCATTATGGTCTTGAATGTTTTTTGGACCCTCTAATAAGTAGTTTGATGGTCCATCTTTAACTTTTTGCTCCGTTATTAAGATATTACTGCAAATAATCCAACAAATCACTGTCATGCTGGGGTTTAATTGAAATGTTGCTATGGTAACTCAACTCGCTAGTGAATTCGAATCGAGTCGGCTCTTTGCATCTTACATCTACTCAAAATGGGCATAGTTTTAGCTGAGATACACTTGACTGCAGCTGTGGGTAAGTGTTTAACTAACAACACCGTACTATGACTTTGTTTGATACTGCGTGGTGAAGTTTTACAGTGTCAGTAAGCTAGCAGCTAGTATAAAGCTTTCCCATGAGTCCAGTGGCAAGAAAGCACAGATAGCCCTGCTGCAGTTCATCCAAATATGGTTACATGCTGTTTTTGTTTCCAAAATGGCAGCCAGGAAGTGACAACCTGATTGGCCTCAAAATGGCCTTTTAGAAACTAATGGGTGACGTCATGGTCACTTTGTCCACTAAAAATATACAGTCTATGATAGGAATCAAAGCTGTTTGATGAGATCATAATGGCCTTGACTTTTGGCCACAAAACTTTTAATACTTCATCCCTCAGTTTAAATTTGAAGATATTTCCCAAAGGAGAAACATATTCCATGCATAAGTCAGATATGGTTCACAGCAACCTCAATCTTGACATACAGTAGAAGGTGTCAACATTTGTTTCTCATAAGATCGTCTGCTGATTTCTGCTGGTTAGCAAACCATTCAACACTTCAGCTAAATAACAATAGGTCTTACTCTCTAAGACTTTGTTTCTGTTCTTCTTACAGGTGTATCCACAGTCATACTGATAAACTTGTCATCATCTTGTATGGTGCAATGAAATGTAGCAGGTAAGTATCCTCTGAGCTACATGATGTATGGCTGTGTTTGAAACGGTATTCTTTTTGCTGCTGAATCTGACTCTTTGGCTTGATTTCCCTTTCAAAGTAAGAGTGGAGAAGTATTCCCATCTGCCTGATTATCTAAGTATGTTCTTTTCAGTTTAGTTGCCGAGTAAAATGCCACCAGAATTCAACAACAGTACAAACATCTAAATGAAGATGTGGCAGGGGGAATTTTTACTTTGTATTTCTAACATTTTCACTTTGCATCATAGGCCATTATTTTTTACTATTTTCATTTCCTCCTTTGAAAAGCTTCCATAATATGACAAAGACTATTAAGTGATTTAGTTGATTTAGTTAGCACTTTCCATAGAAAACTGATAGAATCTTAACAAGCTTACTGTCTGAAATAAGATTATGAGTATGACACTGATTCCATTATCACTGTGTCCTTCCCTACCTGGGCAGGAACTTGAGTTGGGCTTTAAAACTTGAATTGGCCTGGATGCAACCTGTCCTCGGTGATATCGTCATGTGGTTCTTCATTTCTGGACACATCATGAAGGTCAGCTTCTGCGCTATGTTGGCTCTGTCATGAAAGAGATACATGTGTTTATTAGAATTATGCTAACAGATAAATGCAAAAATTTGCCATTGATATTTGAGAGTTCGGCCTGAATTGACTTGTTTTGTGAGTGACTGCCATGGAGTCAGTGTTTTCTCTAAGTTAACATTTGCTAACTCTTTGCAAGCTTCACCTTCTCGTCTGAATATGGGCATTTCTGGCCTCAAACCTGAGATATACTACATCAAACCTAAAGAAACCTGGAGTTTCAAAACTGCAATTCTAAAACCAAAGTGTGATGTCAAAGTAGCTACAGTACATTCACTTTTATACAGTTTAAAAATGGAAACTGAACCAAGTTTGGCATTTTTGCTGTGAAATCCTGTGATGTTTTGCTGCAGATACTTGCATTTCCAGATAAACAAGAGGTTTTCATCCTAGTGACAAGATAATGGCTTTGTGTTTTGAGCAGAATTTAAATCAATGCAGCCCAAGGGGTGTTTCCATGGGATGTTTTAACTTTCAATTTGAAAAAATGAAGTTTGAAATATCGCAAAAACTTGTTTGATGCTTGAGAGTCGAGGAAAAGTAGGTGTATGAATAAAAGGTAAACGATATGAACTAGAAACAGACACTGAATAAAACCATTAATGAAGAGCTGCACATTACAGGGTGTCAGACAAAGGCTTTGATAAACTGTCAACAACACAGTATGATCCAGACCAGGGTTTGGGTTTTGTATAGTGTGCAAAAGCTGTCACTCACCTTTAGGTTTTTGTTAAAATAGTTCCATCTATCATGTCCTCATCAACATACAAGGTAGTATGTATCTGGATGAAATATGACACGTCTATGTGCATGTGCAATGTGAACCACCAGCACTTAATAGAGTTATGTCCAATTTCACATGACTTTTGGTGCAACCCTTGTACATACTGTATGAAGGTTGTTTCAGACAGCACAAAGCAAACAGTGATACAATAATGACATTGATACATAAAAGAACAGCCAAATGCATATACCGAGTGCGGTGCCAAGTGGACATCCCAGAACCTAAAACATTCAGCAGGATAGAGGAAAGACTGGAGTTTGACTGACATCTCCAGAAATTGCTTTGTATGAAGTAATATACCCAAAGTCATCATCATTTATGTGACCCAATTTCCACGAGCTCCAACAGATGGTTGTGCCGGTGGCTACAAGCGTTGGTTTTAGCTGAAGCTTGTGATATAAATTGCTCTTCACCTTGGGAATTCTCTCACACATCCAACCACAGCCCACACGAACACACCTTCACACACTGATGACAACGCAAACACTCATTTGTTTGCTGGAGATGGTTCTGTGTTCATACTGCGGACATTCTCTCGTGCCTCCTTTCATTTTCAAACATACAGAGGTGAGTGATCATTGAGCTGTGGCCAAATAGTCTGAGGCATCCTTCATTTTTCATTCCCCACTTGAATAAAATGACCCACTTTGAAGAGCGAGGTCAAGCAGATGGTAGTTTCCCTGGGGCAAGGTCTCTCTGAGACACTTGGGGGATATTAAATAGCTATCTTTATTCCAGCCAAATCATAACCTTCATATCACTCCCAGAGGAATACTCATGGATAGATTATCATTTAGGGCAATTAGGCTTTTCAATTAACAGAGCGTTTGTTAGTTTTACTGGCTCACTTATTATTAACAAAGGATTTAAAATTCAGAGTTTACAGAAATTCACATTTTTCAGTTTACCCCAAAAGCTACTTGATCATTGTGTTACCTCAAACCTGAACAGATGCCCATTTTTAAAACCAAACAAAAAATAATGACAACCCGGCTGGCATCAGGGTGATCAGCTGATCCCTGGTGTAAACAAAGAGACCGCGTAGTTGTTGCACTCTGGTGCCATCTCTCGCAGAAAGAAACAGTTCTGCGGTGAGAAAAAGAACAAAAACATTCTCAACAAACATGTTTGAGGGAGTAGATGCTTAAACACAGTTACGAATCCAAAAGTATGGTGAAAAAATGTGAAGAAATAAATAAAAGGGTAAAAAGTGTGGAAAGAAGCAGGAGTGGCTGAAAATGGCTGCACGCTTGTTGACACATGCACACTGAATGCACATTGAGTCTTTTACAGTGCTGTGGAGGAATTTCGGCGTGCTCATCTTTGCAGAATCGTTGTACAGTAATTCAGCCACATTGGAGCGTTTTTGAGTATGAACCACCTTTTTAAGCTCATGCCACAACATCTCAATGGGATTCAGGTTAGGACTTTGAGAGAGTTTAGAAAAGTCAAAACAGTGATCAGGGGTCATATGGTGGGGTCTGTCTTTGTAGAACCGAGTCCCATGTATTGGACAGCTGGTATGCTCCCTCATACCCGTTCGTTCATCGTCCTGTGTGCGCTTTTCCTGCCTCCTCTATCCATGACTCACCTGGATATAACACAGGAGGTCACAGCAACATCATGTGACACTTCTGGGGACAATCAGAGAAAGTGCAGTCGACACTGTCAAGCTAAACACAGTAGCTGAGAGAAGAAAGTAAAGTACACCTCATTCATAATTGTGGCTGGAATGAAAAGCTTTGGTCTGTATGTTGAAGTAGTGCAGCTGCAGAGATCAGCGGTGGCGCAGTTGAATGAGTAGTTTTCCTCCTTGTGAGGTTCAACAGCTGTACTTTTTGAGCTTCAACAAGAGATTAGAATAAAATACAATGGGTCATATCCCCATAGCCTTAGAGAAAACCCAGAGGACTGTAGCAGTAGATTCATTCCACACATAAAGACAAGCCTGTGAAGCAGTGTGATGAAGGGAGCAGGAAGATACAAGGAGACGGTTGGTGCCAAAGAAAGCTGTGTAACTGCGGCGTTCCCTGACACCCACACATGTACAGTACACCATGCCTCAAGCAGTTTGCAAAGACATACTCTCCTCAGTGTCTACTCCGCACTGTGTGTCTGTGGCAGCACATTTACCATCCAACTACGTATGGCTTCATACACGTCAAGAAATTAGGCAATGATCATCATAATTAAAGATACTCCAATCCTTGTCTCATTTCCTATCCTGATACTGTACTTGAACTTTGATATTGGCTGAGACTGATACAAGTGCACACAGTCTCTTTTATTGTATTATTCTTCTTATTATTATTATTACTATTATTATTATTAATAATAATAATAATAATATTATTGTAGTAGTAGTAGTAGTAGAAATAGTAGTGTAACAAGCTTCTTATTAAAGAAAATATGCAAGAAGGCATTAAATTCAAATGTATTCCATACCACTAGATCCAAATAATTTATTCATGAAATTAAATTGCGCTGGAAGAGAGTAACGAGGTGTGATCAGCCTGTGGTTTTATTAAAGAAACTGACTCACTCTGTGTTATGAACTACAGACATGAGGGTTAGATTTGACCCATGCATGGGTTTTAAAATGTTCCTTTTCAGCTGTAATCTAATACCTGCATTCTGTTATGAACCAAACTCTACACATAACCCTGACCCTGTAGGTGATAATCCTGTATATTGCATGTGTACACACATAAAGGAGCTGTGTGTGTGTGTTTCTCTCTGGGATTGCATGTTATTCAGCAGGGACATGCAGTAATATCAGGGACATATAATAATAATCCTGCTGATTCAGACACTACGGTTTCCAGAATGTTGTGGATATTTACGAGGATTGAAGCTAAGCTACAACTTTTACCTGAGATACATCGACTGCAGCTGTGGATAAGTGTTTACACTAACAGCACCAGAATATGTTTGACACTGCGTGATGATGTTTTACTGCAACATTAAGCTACCAGCTAATATTAGCTTTCCCATGAGTGTCCTGGCATGCTACGCTCTGATAGCCCCACTGCCATTCGTTGAACTCAAGAAAACACAAGTAAACACAAAATGCAGTGTTTTAATTAGGAATTTTATTTTTACGGAGGAAACAAATCCAAACCTACATGGCCCTGTGTGAAAAAGTGCATGCCCCCCAACCCTTGCTCCAAAACTCTCCAGTGTTGCTGAATTACAACAATTCTGCAAAGATGAGTGGGACTAAATTCCTCCACAGTGTCTGTTTTGACTCACTGACAGTTTTAACAAACACTTGAGTGCAGTTGTTGTTGCTAAGGGTGGACCAACCAGTTATTAGGGCTAGGGGGCAAACTTTTTTTTCACACCACTGCATTTATTTTACATTGTGAAATGGCTTTAAAGCTGCAGCTGTCAACATATTCACTTACGCTTACAGTCTAAAACCATGTTATCAGTATTGCTATGACTGTACATTCATCCCACAATCATCAGCCTTACATTTCATCATTAATGGTTCAGTCAGAATCATTGGACTGTGTGTTTGGATGCAGTCATGCTTACTCATTCTACTGCTGTGTGGTTGTTTGCGTGGGTGCTTTTCTGGGGATATGCACTCTTTATTTCCTGTGTCTCTGTGTGTTTGCATCACAAGGAGCTTAGCCCTCACCAAAGTGGAGGTGTTGATGATGACGAGCAAATCTTCGGGAGGTGAAAAAAACAGTCACACTGATATCTCCTCTGCATGTTTTTCTGGCTCAGCTCAACTTCACTCAGCTTGGCTAGGATTAAGAAACCTTCTGAGAAGACTTAATATGCACCCCGCCTCTGTCGCCCAACTGTGAGAGAGCTGTATTTTCTGAAGAGAGGAAACAGAAATGCGAAGGATGTGGGAAAAGATTAGAGGAATTGAGAGGTGGGATGCAGAGATAGAGAAAGGTTACTGTGAATTTAATCAATTCTGCAACTTCCCCTGCAGGATGCATCACTTCAATGTTAGGAAACTGGGCCTTAAAGTGGTGGAATTTAATATTCTAGCTGCTTTTGCATTTTTGCTGGGTATAGGTACAGCATCTTGCACGGCTGACAGCAGCTCCTTGTTGTTACAGTAGTGACTGAAGAGGAAGCATGGGAAGGAAGAGGATTAGCAGGAACAGGATTAAATGGTAGAGTGACATTCAGGTAAAGAGTGAGAATTAACCACATTGATCCAGGAATGTGGTTTCGGTCTGCAGCTGATATACAGTATCACCTCCATCCTTAAGAAATTCTCATTGCACGAGGGCAACTTCCTCTTTGCTCTTGTCCTGAGGGAAAGCTGTGATTGTTCTTTGACAGGTTTTTACACGGCACGGCGTCTGCAGCAGCAAATCCAAAGTACAGAGATGGACACATGAGGCCAAAACAACAGGTGCACGCTGAAGTTAGTAACTGTGGTTTGGACAGATGATGTGGTCCACAACAGCAGCAGCAGTGGCCACGAGACACCATGCATTGAGGCACTGAGCCCAGACGCTCCATGTGCAAAAAAGTCTCTCATTGTTTTGAAATCAGAAAAAAAGCAGGAAAGACCACAGCTTGAAACTAAAAAACTTTTGATTGTATTGTATTGCCTTGGATGACCTGTTTATTTATTTATTTCAAGTAGTGTTACCTTGGTTTCATCAATCAGCTCTTGCCCAAAACATTGTGGGAACATTGGGTCTACAAATTCATGAACAAATTACTCTTTTTATCTTGTATTTTAGCCTGAGTTTGTCAGATATTAAAATGGATCCTCCAACAGTGACAGCTCTGGATAATGTTATGTGATGGCTGTATACATCCTCCCATTCTGGACCAATGAAGTTGTACAGTGTAGTTGTTTTTTTTTACTTCAAAAAGTAATGCTACTGGCTTTCTGTTGGTGCCTTATATTAAAGCTGCAGTCGCTAAAACTAGGGCTGCATCTCTTTTCTCTCAGATCAAAAATCTGTACTCTGAAAATCACAGGCGTTTTCAGACACTCGTGTTGCAGGTTTTCGAAAACAGATGAGAGTTGATTTTTTTGTTCCTTCGACTGAATTATGCTGAAAGGTAGGTGTGGGTTTTATGCACAATAGCACTAGTCTAATAGAGCTTTCAATCATTCAACAATGCACAGCTACAGTAAATGTAACTGTTGACATGTGTAAAGCACTTACAGCTGATTCCAGAGCAGAGCACAGTCCGACACTGAGCTAACTCATCAACCTTCATCCTCTGTCTCTGGAAACAGAACACAAATCATGACTTTACAGAACCTGCTGCATCCTGCTGCACACATACAGTGTTGTAAAATCTATTTCAAGGGTGGTGTGTGTTGAAACAAACATTAAATCAAGTTTTCAAAGTAAAAACATCACTTTATACATGGCTTCTTTACTTAATGAGCAAGCTGAGCCCTTTTTCTTGTTTGGGGAGGTACTGTACATACAGTATGTAACTGCTGAAATGTTCATGACTCAGAGGTGTTTTGTAGACGTTGACTTTAAACGGTATGTAAAAATCCCGAAAACACCAGCTGATGTTGGTTTTATGTGTTTATGTCAACAATTACCAGAGGTTGTATTTGTGATGTGTGATTTATCAGAGTGACTAAAGATGTTTTCTCAGGGTCATTGTTGTGTATGTGCTTTGTAAAATGGAGAAACGTGCTTAGTGGAGCAGTGGACTGTGAGGAAAAAGAGACAGGCGTTGTACACATGTGCCAATCCCTGAGGAGTGTGGCACATTTAAGCACTGCTGTGTGTGTGTTCTGCACATGTGTGCATCTCTTTGTGTTTTGATGTGTGTGCTGGATATGATGTCACAGGTGATTCCCTCTCATCCTCTTCACATGATCTCTGCAGATGATGTAAATCAGAGTGGGTGTATGTTTCTGCAGAGATCATACACCCACTCTGATTTACATCATCATGGGTGTATTCCCTGACATGCACACATGATTGTACTTTAAAGTACAGACCCGCGCAAACGCTGAAGATTTAATGTGATGGATATACTACATAAGCTATTACGGTTCACCAATGGACCAGACAACGGTGGGAGGGGGTTATTATAAGTTAGCAATAATTCTCCAAGAGGGACCTC
>JAQQAE010007127.1:0-16099 GCA_029823295.1 Pseudamia nigra
GTTTATGTTGGGGATTATGTTGGGTTTTTGTTCAGTTCGTGCCAGACTGTTGAGTTGAGGGGTTGTTGGAAATAAAGGGCTTGTGTGTGAACCGCTGGTTTCCTCGCCGTTTTTACTCCACATGGCCGCCCAGCGCCACAATATCATCACCACCAAGAACTTGATTTCAGCACATACTGTAAATACTTTTAATAATGATTGGTGTGCCTGTTGAAACTACACTTTTAGCATAGTGTAACCTGTTTTTCTCTGTTATAACGGCTCACATCCAAGGATAGATTCTCCAAGCGTTCAGCCTCCCTGCTGCTTCCACTTTTTAACCAGATGCATTGCATACATTAAGTATATGTTTAGTCTTTGCATCACACAAAGTCAAGGCTAAAGGGAAGACACCAGGCCTCTGACTGACAGGACGCAAGCACGGCGAAGAGGTGAAATCTCAATGAGCCAAGAACAGACATGGAAAATATGTGTGTAATGAGGGAGAGAGAAGGGGAAGAGTGTGATGATACACATCTGGCTCAAGAGGGGACAGAGTACAGGATGTAATTTGGATTTGAGACTGATCTTTGTGTAAACACACTGTCACTCATTTTGATCTATGGCAGGATTCACACCAGCTGGGCCGATCTCAACAAACTGCTTATAAAATTCCACCTGCTCCCCCAGTGAGGAGTGTGTGTTTTTATGTGGGTGTGATAGTCTGAGACTTGGGTGGCCAAACACACCTGACCAGCATGTTAAAGATCATGATGGATACGTCTCTGTGTGGGTGGTGATCACACATGCACAAGTCACACACACATCTACAGGGGATGATCTTGTTTAACATGGGTAACTTTGCTCAGAGGCACATTTTCATTCTTTCCAAGGCTCTCTGGGTGTGGTCAGACTTTGACTTGTCCTTCAAACTCAGTGTGTTAATGAAACATACCTCTTACAAGCTGCAAGTCAAATTGGTCAGTAAAACATAGGGACGGTCAGAGTCTATAGTGGACAATTTTCTCGTCATATTCATAGTCACTCTCAGCATCTTGAGGCCACACAGATGGTGGAAAAATTTTGTGCGTGTGACATCGCTCGTGGCTTTCTGGAGGCAGAATTTGAAGCTTAAGTTTTAGCTTTACCACTTACTGTCATCATTGCCAAATTACCGAGGCCACAATATCTAAATTATTTAGGCAGGGAGCCCAAGGAGAAGAGGTGGCGTAACTATATCCACCACATAAATATGTTTACCGGAGACTCCTTTGAATTAAAAAAAAATCCCCAAACTAAACACCATAACATTCTTGAAAACCTTTACTGTATATGTATTTTTCTGACATGTTGAGGGGGTTTGTTTTTTAATTTCATAAAGTGATGATGTCAGCAGCCAGCATCTAGTGGCAATTTGAAGAACTGCAATCGCTACAGGCTTCTACAGATTACATGTGAGTATTCTTGAAGTACAATATGAGCACTGACAGCTGAAAAATCAAAGCTGCACTTGCAATAAGTGATGTTTGTTGCACTATATTAAAGTACTTCAAAGTACACTATATTAAAGTATATTAAAGTGTGAAATTAGAAATGTAATGTGTATAGAGAGATGTTGTGTTGTTTTGAAGTCTGCTGACAAATACAGTACCGTAGTTTGAAAAAAGTAATTTCCCATTGATCTACTTCTTGGGATTATTTTAGTTACACAATAATCAATATCTTTTACGTGTATCAAATCATAATTCTGTCTGAAAGTTTAAAACATCATGTGAAATAAAAAATTGGTGCAGCTCAAATAAATTCTTCCATGACCAACCAGTGGAGCTTGGCCCAGTGTTTGGGATAATATGAACTGAGATGAGATGAGGTGAGGTCCTCACCTCATCTCATCATCATCACTATGAGATGACGTGGTGATGATGATGAGATGATGTGAGATGAAATGATAGTGAGATGAAATGAGTTGAGCTGAGATCATGAGGTGAAATTAACTGAGGCATGCTGATCTGACATGATGATGAGATGAGGTGAGGTGAGGATGAAGATGTGACTGAGGTGAGGATGATGAGATGAGGTGAGATAAGAGTGAGGATGAGAATGTGATGAGATGAGGATGAGAATGTGGGGAGATGATGTTGATGTGGTGGGATGAGGATGAGGATAAGGATGAGAATGAGGTTAAATGAGAATGAGAATAAGGTGAGAGGAGGATGAGAATGAGGATAGATGAGGGTGAGGATGAGAATGAGGTGAGATAAGGATTACCGGTATGAGGGGAGACGAGTGCAGCTGACATTATGAGATGAGGTGGTGAGGTGAGCTGAGATGATAATGCAATGAGATGAGATGAGGTGAACTGAGATGATGAGGTGAAAGGACATGAAGTGAGTGAAGATGAAATAATAATGAGAGGTGACATGATGATCCTTTTCCTACACTGGAGAAATGTGCAGTGTTATGCAGCATTGGGCCTGCAAAGTACAACAAATCATTAATGAAGATGGTTTAAATTAATTAAGAAATTTCAGTGCATTTGTCACAGAATTCAAATTGAATTCTTGCTTCTATCTAAGATGTTTTACACTTATTTTATATCTAACTTGTGTTATTTTATACAGTGATAACAATTCATTATGCAGAGTGCCATTTTTTTCTTGCTGTTTTGAAATATCCTGTACAAATTTCGATGATAAAAAAAGCAGGTTTTCCAACAGCAACAGACAGAGACATTGTTACACAGGCTGACAAAGAAATGCAGTAAATGTTTCTGTTTTCAGTTAAGTTCAAGGACAAAGGTCTGAGAAGAGGAGTGAGACAACGACAAAGTGAGACACACAGCTGTCCATGATTCGAGCCCTGTGGATTCCAAATACAAAAACACTGAGTGATATATTTGCCCTGGGTCAGGCTATAGAGGGGCTTTTGTGCCCAGTGTCACACCCTGAGGGGAAATGCTCCCTTTGCGCTGTGGTGTGATGGATGGGTGCCTGTTGGTGGGAGTTCATATTGAGGAATTTCATTACTTGTGCTTGGGTGAACTGCACGGAAACATGGTGGCGTTCACAGCAGTAGGATGATGCAGGAGGATGAGGGGGATTGATATGAGTTGTCATTAGTGATTTTTGTTTAGTTTTCTTTGTGTTTTTCCCATTAATTTGTAAATCCAAAATCAAATCAACCTTTGTTGTCATTTAAATTGAGATGATATGCAACTTTTGGGTCACTGAAAACCCTGCTTTACACAAATGACATTTATGTTCCTTTTTGGATAATTTTCTTCATTTATTTTTCATTTTCTTAACTTTTTTGTTCATTTTGCTGATATTTTTGTTCATTTACTTTTCATCTTCTTGAGCATTTTGTTAATTTCTCTCAATTTTTGGGATTATTTGGGCTTTTGGTTCAATGTTATTCATTTTGTTCTTTATTTGGTCCATTGTTGTTCAATTCCTTGAGTATTTTGTTATTTTTCCCTCTCCCTGGTTTGAATTTGTTCACTGTTGTTCATCTTAGGGCATCTTTCATAAAATTTTGTTAAGTTTTTTAAAATAAATTTTGCTTATTTTTTGTCATGTTTTGCTATTTTTGTATATTTTCTTGCTTATTTTGTACATTTTATTGTTCCCTTCATCACCTTGTGACATAAAGGCACAAACTGATGCATTAACAACTCATCAAAACGCAGAAATGAAGCGTGCAATGCTCAAAATTTCCAGGGTAATCAAGAGATGCCAAGTAATAATGCTACAGTATCTACTTCTCCAGAATCAGCAGAGTGGTTTATTGTTTCCACCATACTGCATATCTGGAGTTTCTGTTTGGTATGGGTACAAATTTAGCTTTTATCATGTTAAATTCAACCTCAAAGGACCTCAGTGCCCCCTTTGCTGAATATAGCAGCGTACATTAAAAACGGCCTACTCCTCTGCACAGACCACACTAATAAACCAAGTCAGAGAGCAGCAGTGACCCACGCTTCACTTCCACAGGCTTTATTTTGACAACTGAAAGGTCTTTTAGCTCTACTCCTCGCTAAACAGACCACCATTGATATGACATGACTCTTAACCTTTCCGCCTCCCTCTTTCTCACACACACAAACATTATATACAGTATATATAGCAAACAGTTACGGGACAGTAAGTTAAACGTCTTGGATCCATATGCAGTTTCAGACTTATTTAATTGTAAATATTTGGGTTAATGGTGAGCATGCCAGCTTTCAGAGAAGAGACTGTATGTGATGAAAGGCATAGGTGCCCCTTTGAATCTCATGTACAAATGAACAGGTATCCACAGTCCTGCTGCAAAGACAGACTTGTGGAGTCAGGACATTACAGTGCCGCCATGTGAAAATGTTAACGTTTGAAACCACATCAATATTTATGTAGTTGAATGACATGATGCTAATATACACTACCTGTCAAAAGTTTCTCCCTCAGGGGTTTTTCATTATTTTAATTATTTTCAACATTGTTTATTAGTACGGAGCTGTGAAGGAATGTATGTTTATGTTTTATATTTTAGACTGTAGTCACATTAGCTTTGCCATTCTCATCAGATTCATGAGGAAGTCACCTGTCAGTTGTCAGTTCACCGGTGTGTCTTTTCGCAAGTTAATTTGTGCCATTTCTTGTCTTCTTTATGTACTTTAGACCATCACTTGTTTTGTGCAGAGGTACGGTGGCTACAGAGTCAATAGCTCTATTAGTGCTTCTACAACTACTGCACAAATTCAAAGTATGGCAAGAAATACTCAATTAAATAAAGAGGAGAAAAATCTGTCACTACATTAAGAAAAAATAAAGGTCAGTCAATGTGAAAAATCTCAAAAACTTTGAATGTGTCTCCAAGTACATTTGCCAAAACCATTAAATGTTGTAATGAAACTGGATCTCATGAGGACCACCCCAGGAAAGGAAAACTTACAGTTACCTCTGCTGCAAAGGATAAGGTTATTAGAATTATAACCTATACAATAACATGACTGTATGGTCTAATTGATAAGGTGTCTGACTTCGGATCAGAAGATTGAGGTCCTTCTTTGTGGCCATAAATTATATTAGCATGCACATATTTAGTCAGTGGTAACCTATAGGCTAGAGAAGAGGCCAGAGCCTGTTTGCTAACTCTAATCCCTGGACTGCCAGGAGGCCTCATCATCAACACTGTGGGCCCTTAAGCAAGGGCCTCAACCCCTAGATGCTCCCCAGGCACTGCTCCATAGCCCACTAGGGATGGGTCAAATGCACAGGAAAAGTTTCATGTATATTCCAGGAACAACAGCTATTTGGATTTTATTGCAGAAAACATTTTTATATGTGTAACAACACAAAATTGGGCTGTGATTTTGACAACAGAGTCAAAAATATTGAAAATTGAAAGTCTGAGAGAGTGCAACAAAAGAGAGACACATAGATTTCAGTAGTGAGATGAAAATGTTAAATGATGATTTCATATTCTTTATATCCTATTGCCTGCAGGGGTGTTAGTCCACATCTAAGATTTGCATTTTATTTATTTATTTATTTTGCACCAGTTTTCACCATAGCCCATATACACAAATCTAGACATGATCTGCAAACCAAGCACACCCTAAACACATAATTTCTGTAGCGAGAGAAGCATTTCCATTGCACTAAAATTCTCCAGAGCTCAGGAAATTCACCAGCTGGATCACTGGGGCCAGCCATTTATCTTTTTTGGTCATAATTTATTGGACACCTCGCTTGTCTCAGCCATTTAAGAACCTGTAAATAAAAGAATGAATACTATAAAACCAGCATTTTGGCACCAGCTCTGTAAAAGTCATCAGTGTGTATGCCTTTATCATCATCCATAACTCTGTGTGTGTGGCCTTATGTTTACACAGGCTGACTATAAACTGCAATAAAAACATAAAAAATATCATTATACTTGACATGCCTCTGCGTGCCTTAACATGTATGGATATCTTTAATTTTGTCTGAATGCAAAAGTAAGACAGAGACTATTGGTTGCTTGTTTCATGGGGAACGTGTTTGGACATCTGAGGTTTCCAACTTTGATTGATGATCTTGTAATTTGTGCTTCAGTACAGTAATGGTTAGTTCACAAGCCCAAATTTGAATGGAAGAAAATATCATTTAGGAGCCGTGTCTCCTTTGAAATGGCAAACCAAAAATGGCAGACTCCCACAATGCTCTTTCACTGACCTCTCTGTCGCATGCAGACCGCTTTTTATACTTGTACTGAACATACATGGTGGTGTTCTGCCATTGTCCAAGTGACGTAAATAGTCAAGTGTGAGCTTTGCATTCATATCTAGTTAGAGAACAGGTCTTTAGAAATGTCTCCCCTCCTCGTCCATCCAAACAGTGTCAAAACATTTGGCGCAGCTGAGAAGAAGAGGAAGCAAAAACAAACATCACAAAGCATAGACCATCTCTTATCATGGTAATAATGTGTATACACCAGCAGGGCAGTGTTTTGAACATATGTTTGCACAAGCGCTGGTAGAGCTGAGAGATTTCATCACTTGTGATAACTTAAACAACGTACAACAAACGTATAGTTTTCACAATACATTGCATCTACCATCAGTGAGCCTAAATTGGCAACAAAATGGAAAGTGGAACCAACAATTCATGCTTGTTAGTGAGCTAAGGTTAACAGATTTGCAATGTATCCGTACTGGGATAAAACTGTTTAGACAGGTTGAGACAAACAAGGCAAAATGTGACATTTATTCCTGACGGTGCTGTTGTTTATAGTGAGGATTTGGAGAGAGGAGGTGTTTTCATTTCACAACGTGCTGCCAAACTTCAGACTTGTGAGAGGAGGGAGGACACAGGGGTGAAGGTATTTGTTGAAGTCAGATGTTGCAGGTATTTGTCACAGGAAGCAAAAAGATGATCAAATAAAACAGCTTATCTTCAAATGTGAATGTGTGCAACATGTTTAAAGGAGGCCCCTTTTAAACAAGTTCATTTAATTCCCACATGACCCAAATGTGGATTTTAAAGGTTACATACTGACCCTTGAATTTTATTTTTACAATTCATAAGATAAAGACATCTGCAGTGGTGCTGACAAAACAAGGTGTGCTGATTTTGATCTTTCTTTGGCTTTCTTAAGACCTCGCTGTAACTTTGCCACACATGCTTTGAGGTGTCGTATCCGCCCACTTTTAATTAGAAAACACTCTGATTATTGGAACAATGGGTCATTCCAAAGGTGACCTGGGATCAGATTCTTACCATGGAAGTATCAATAAAACAAGAACCCAGATGTATGCTTTAACTTAAAGTAGTTTTCCCTAGTGGCCAATCTCTGGTACTACACTCCATACTGAGAACATTCTCCCCATAGATCAAAATGATAAAAGAAGCATCTTTAGTCTGCTCACAGGACACCTATAGCTGCAAAAAAGTATAACATTAATGTTTGAAATGTTTGAAATTGTCTAAATGCTAAGCCTGAAGGATTTATAATCTGCAACATCACAGTCTGAGCAGCCATTGATTAAGCAGAAAGATGCAGGAGGAAGCACTATTAGGCGTGTGCAGCATCTCTAGTCCTTCTGTGCAGTATGGATGCATAACATAGGAGTAATGCAAAAGTAGATTGTTTTTGTTTCATTTCCAATGAGCATCTTTCTGCGAGGAATGAATGGGCACCATTTGCTGTGTCCAATCCTGTTTGCAAATGAACCTTGATTCTGACACAGAGCTATTGTACATATAGAATAATGCACTAGTCATTGCTAATTTTCTAAAAAAAAAAAAAACAAAAGTCAGGAATATTGTCAATTGCTCATGGGAGATTATGATTGGTTGTAGTTTGGGATGTTTTGAAATTTAGAATTCTACTGGCTCTTGAATATATTTGGTAATAACTTGTGTTGTCACAAATTGCAGGTACTGAACAATGGCATATTTTTACAGATTACCAACTTTGTGTGAACCTCCAAACCAAATCAAGGTGAATTTTCACAGTATGGGACCTTTAAATGTTAACGTAAAATACCACAGGGACTCTTCATTCTGTCATATCCACACACTCCTGGTTTTCAGCTCTGTATGAGCCAGGCTGTTTCAGTGTATTTTGCTTTATATGCAAATGAGTTACTGTTGACCACACCCTTTTCCTGTCTGTGCCATGGATCACATCATGTAGACACCCTGCCACATTATCCCTGAATGTCAGGCTTTGGTGGGTGTGATCAGTGTGGTGGTCTGACTGTAGACTCTGGTTGTCTATTTGTAACATCATACTTTTTCAGAAATCCAAACAGTTTGTTTCTGGACCATTTATCTGAACGGGGGCTGTGTTTGCCTCCTTTGAGCAATAATTTCACATTATTTTCTGATCCCCCACACCAATTTTATAATAGGAAGAGACATGAAACCTTCTTTTTCACATATCTTCTTTAAACATGTTTAAGATTCTGATACTGAATCTTCTCTAAAGTTCTGGACGTTTCAAAACATCATCACCACTTTTTTTTAGAAGTAAACACACAAGCAAAAAAACCCAAAAACATATACAAACAAATGTGCTTGGAATGATGGCATACAATAAAACAAAAGCAAAAAAAGATATGTGTTTGCATGTTGAAAGAGAGAGCTTCACATATTCCGCAGGGTCAAAAATGTTACATAAACACACTGTGCAACTAAGTTAACACACTAATCTCTGTCCTCTTTTCTGGAGAAGAAAGGAGGTTTTGTTGAAGTGCAATGATGACGCCTCTTTGGCTCATTCCGCCAAATGCCATTTCACTGGACTGGAGAAGCTCCACTGTCTCTTTGGCTGAATCTTTGCTCTGAAGTTCGATGCCTCCCCCCACTGCCTCTATTTGGAAAACCTTGAGCTGCCTACTGCACAGCTCTTTCAGTCTGACAGCAGTTCACTGGCACACCTTGTTTTGTGGGTGCAGTCATTATTAAAGGGGCCAAGACACACCCACACTTTCATGAATACAATTAGAAACATACACAGAATCCAATTCTGTTCCAGTTTGGGCAGAACTGTGGAGTGGAAATCACACTTATTCAGTTTATGTAATAGTTTACAACACAAAATTTTATGTATCTTTGTTGAATTTATTGATTTATTAACGGAAAGAGCATTTGTAGCAAACTCTTTTGGTAGTAGATTTACTGGTTGTCACATTCCAAGCAATCTTTTCTTAGGTTTTTCTCATATTTTTGATTTCATTTTTAAGGTAAAAATTGTTGGATATGGTTGTTAAAGGCCATTTTGTTTGGAAACTTTCTAGAGGGTTACTGATTAAACACATACTAGTGTCAATGATGACAGTTTTTAATTCTATATTTACTTGGGCTGTCAAAATTAACGCCTTAATCTGGATTAATTCATTTGCATGATTAATTTGATTAAAAGTTTAATGCGATTAATGCAATTAACGCACAATAACTCAACATCCACAGTTTACACCCATTGACTTGACTTGAGTAAAATATATTGTCACCTTCATCTCATTGAAAACACTTAATGTTAGGTGAGTGTCATGATACAAACATGATTAATACTATTTTATAACGTTTTACTTGTTAAATGTCAGGATATTATTAGATTAGTGTCATGTGAAACTATCATTACATGACATTTATATCAAGGGAAAAGTGATGAAATCTTATGTTACATTTTACCCACGTCACTGCCAGCTTCCTTAGTATTTACTGCTTCAAAGTGTAAATAAGTGTAAAATAAATGTAAAAGTATAAGTCTTTACACATTTTGAAACAAATTACAGTACATTAGTTACTGATGAAAACAATGAACCAAGTGTAAAAAAGCAAAAACATCTCAGCAAAACATTACAGAGGTTCTTTTATGTTCTACAAAGCAGGTGTAATTTCCTTTAGTTACACAAGTTTAAATTAGAAAAATATACATTTTAATCTAAAATAAGTAATTTTAGTCAAGTGTCTATATCACCTTCTATCAGAAGTGTTTCTGCTCCCACAAAATGAAAAACAACAAATGGGTATAAATTGTGATTAATAGAAATTAATCCACAGTGACCCTGTGATTAATCAGATTAAAAATTTTAATCATTTGACAGCCCTAATATTTACGTGTTCCAGTTTGAGTGATTTGACACAAAACAAGATTTTTGCACCTCCTCCTGACTATTGATTCAATCCGTCCTGTTTTAGTGAGGTGTGGGGCTGAAATATGTGACCAACAGCTACAATTACTGACTGATGTTAAGAATCTGTCAAACACAACTATTCTGCTTGACACAGAAGCAACATTACCCCATTACTGTGATTTTTGGTTCACTATTGCACAGTGATATATCATTTATCTTTATATTTGATCTTTTGAGTTGGAGGAGAAAGCTGCAGAAAGAAGACCTCTGCTGCTGCTCTTCCCACTGATTTCACATAAGCATAATTGGTGCAGATAAGCGACGTCTTTTGTGATGATCCTGTAGACTAATGTATTCTTGAATATTATGAAATGCAAAGCAACAACATGCAGTCATTTATTGCAGAGAAGTATATCTAATTTCACTTAAGTTCAGGGAGCTGAAATTGGGGGAAAATGCCGGAATTTGAAAATAACTACCTTTGTTCTCACAACTTTCTCCTCTAGGTCCAAATTGAAAGACTGAATCTGAATACTAGAACACAATCAGAGAGCACAGACCTCCACCAATGCAGCTCAGGTTCTTTTCATAGGGAACATTTACCATTATCATTTGAACCTGTGCTCATTTCCTCCATAATGTTATTGCAACCAAAAGTAATATTATTAAATTTATTAGTCCCTCATAATTGGATTCTTTTGCCCTGAAAACCTACTGTTAGCATTTGGAATCACATATGTATATCATTATTATACTCATGGAATTTAAAAATGCACCATATACATTTTCCAGATAAGTACAAAACTAAACATACCATACATATTACCTTGGATTAGCTCTTGAAAATGGGTTGGGTATTTTGTCCATCCCACTCCACTGATTTTACCGTATTTTCCGCACTATAAGGCTTATAAGGATTATAAGGCGCACCCCCCAAAAATGTCATTTTGAATTTTGTTTTGTTTTTATAATCAGGTGCGCCTTATAGTGCGTAAAATACGGTACTTGTAAACCAGTGTATGTTTACTGTCTGATCTGAGAGTTCCAAGGCATCATGTGAGCCAGTAATCCTTTGCAGCCACCCCCGACTTATGTCTGGTCCCTGCCTATAAAAAGGGCACACAACCATGTCACAATCATTGTCCTGCAAAATACCACGAATGACTGAAGCACAGTGTGATATGGCCATTGGATGAACGTCCTCCACTGTGTGTGTCTAGCAAAGATTTCATGCAACTGGGATTGTTGCTGATGCCAACATCCTCCACAGATCCAGCAGCAGCCCCATGCAGCACCAACAGAGGAACGGCAGCCATGTTTCGGATCCAAATCAGACGCTGTTGTCTGTCCATGAGGAGAAGGATTATGGCCATTATTTGGTGCTAAGGGGGGCATACTGTACGCGCTACTGAATCAACCCTGGAGTCTAGCTTTCAGTTTGTGACTTTTCAATCTTGCAATTCTTTAGTTAATCGCGTGTTTTGTGAATTTTGTGAGTTTTGTGAATTTCTTTCATGATATTCTCTTGCTGAAAGAATGCATTGTAAGGAATAGAAATCGGTTCAAATATTTCACTTAAGATGTTTCTACAAGATATACAGTATATGGGCTGTTTTTAAATTCCATGAACGTAGTTCAATAGTTATTCACAAAAAATAATATTTCTATAATGGTGGTTTTCTTCTGGATCTAGCTCTGTACGTATCAGTACAAAGATACATGAATTGTGGGGCACATTACTGAATCAGCAGACTTTCCACTACAATTTGGTATCTGCTGCATGTCTGTAACTTTACACAAACTGTTAGAAAGAGGTGGTGGGGATTAATACAGCTAAGCAACCAAGCCACATGAGTCCAACACAAGAAATTGGGGTTCACATCACATCCTATTTCATTCCATTATATTCACGTGTATTTTTGTTTCCCTCACTCTTTACAGTCACCCTAAAAAAGTGGTTTCATGTCTAAATCTAACCCTCATCCCAACAAGCATTTGAAATAAAACTGATATCGTGCTGTGACTATCTCACGTCTGGCTGAATCAGGTTAGAAATGTGACCCACTCTCTTGTGCTTGCCATATCCCTTTGAATGGAAATGGTAGTTTTAGGAACTGGTGTCTTGAGTCCTATTTGAGGTTAGAGACAAATGATGTTTATGGTCGTATGAGTTGTAGGACGTAGAGGTCAATCACACATTACCTGTTTGAGAAAACAAAACCCCAAAGTCTCTGTCATAGGAAAAGTTTTCAACAAGCTGAAAACAATCCACAGAAGTAACTAGAGCTCTTATTTTTTAAAGACTACACAAATTACATTTTGCTTAAAGGTAATTACCGCATTTTTGCTCAATGACGCCAAAAACAATCAAACACTGCAGCTTTATGTGAAGAATCTGATGTTCTCCTCCTCCAGATTTCCTTCATTTAGTAGACATGACCCCTTTAATGCAAAGGCTCTGCAGTGCCTTCCTCAGGATATGTTCAGGGCTTCCTTAACCCAACCAGGCATATTATGATCAAGCTCCTTCTCTCAATACACACGTCAATGCAACCTTCTCTAATAATGCAAGACAGACAAGCTGCAGCTTAAAGCACTCTGTTTTTCCACCTCCCCATATATCCTCGGCTCAAACAGTGGGTTATTATGAAGGGTGATCAGTGAAAGGGCCCATTGATTTTGGGGTGCAGGGGGGAAGGTCATGTATGAACTCAGAGGGCTTGTAGCAAGAGAGAAGCTGATGGCTGTATATGTAGGCATTGCTGCCCACTTGGAAGTGCAGCACTCCTTTAGGAATCACTTTAAAATATCCGCCCATTTCCTCCGGTGGTGTAGCAAGAGCACAGCTGGTCCAACACCTTCTGAGCTTTTTCCTGAGTGCACTTTTTACCATCCAAACAACAACAACAGCAAAAGTTATGACTTCATAAAAAGACCTATAGGAAGGAAATGTGGTTCTTGTTCACATTTTCCTCTGCCAGGGATTAGACTTGGATCTACATGCTGCCAGTTCTTGTGAAATCCTTGGGGAATTGTGGAATGGTTAACTATGGGAAAGGTTGTTCCATACGCCAGCAGAAACACACCACACAGAGGACATTGTAGATAGAGTTTATTGGTCCAGGGCAGTGATTATTAAATGGGCTGAGAGGTCAAAATCCCTTGGGGTTGAGGCAGGTGAATATGCTCATAATGTGTGACCTTTGACCTGTGTCCCTTTTAGCCGAGTGAATCCACTCATATTGAAACGACAGGCTGTGAGATCAGCTTTCACATAAATATCTCTCCTGCAAAATGTAGTTCCCACCGCAGACTATTCATGAACACTGCCAAAGCATCAAAGATTATACAGGTCATTATATAAAAAAGCCAGTTTATCAAGTAAAATAAAATAAAGGAAAAATGAATAGTTAAAAGCCAAACTTTTAATACATACCTCATTCTGCTCAAATACTGGTAAGGGTGATCAAATAATTTAGTCACATATGATTTGACATCATTTTGGTTCAGTTTGGTCAATAGGCTGTAGTATGTGCCAATGCAAAGTCACTATTCTTGGAAGAAAAAAAATTATTCTAAGCTTTATTTAAATGTGGAAAATATTTGCTTAATTTACTTGGATTCCTTAACCATGAAAACATACCCATACATTTGGAATCACATTCATGTTATTATTAGTTCAATAGTTCTTCACAAAAATCCATATTTCCATAATGGTTGTTTTCATCTAGATCTAGCTCCATATGGAATGATGACACAAAAAATCCATTGGCACTATCCTGATTCAGTAGAGTCTTGACTATGCTGTAATTTGGTATTAGTTGCAGGTCTGTAATATTACTTACAGTGCCAGATATTCCATGAGAACCCTAAATGTCACTGTTCTGGACTGTAGGATCCAGAGTATTACCAGGATCCAGATGAATCTTTGAGATATTGTAGAACCTACTTTGACAGTATCCAGTATTCTTTTGCCAAGCGTTCTGGACATTCTTTGTAGAGTTACATGCAAAAATGCTGAAATTGGCCCTATATCACAATGAGTCAGAATCCTTGAAAAATTTCCTGGATCCAGACGGTGATCCGGATCACTCCCAAAATCTAATCAATTGGTCCTTCTACCATGTCCTACCTATCCTGAAAATGTTATCAAAATCCATTCATGACTTTTTGAGTAATCCTGTTAAGAGACAGACAAACAGGACAAAATCATAACCTCCTTGGTGGAGGTAATAATAAAATGCTGTAAATAATAAAAGAAAATTGCATCAAAGCATGGGTACAGTAAATATTGTGTTTTTAATGATGATAAAAACACAATATTTTATTTAATTTTTTAACTGTATTTTCAAGGCAGGCATAAAATAGTCTATGAAAATTAAATTTAGACCTTTTGATAAAGAAATATAACAGGGAAAAGATAAATAGTACTGATAAAAATAAATCAAAATAGTTCTATTGTTAGAATTAGTTCAATTTTTTTGTCTGAGAAGGAACAAATTTTTCTCAATTTTTTTTGTCTGTAGTAATTCTACTCATTACTACACTCAATTCTATTCACATAATAATATAATAATGCATTTTTATAGGTGACATTCAAGGACATCATACAAAATTGTTAGTATAAAAACACAAACACAACACAAAATATATTTAAAACAATTATATACAGACGCAATGACAATAGATAAAACCAAATGGACTGAGCTTGTCTGTCTCGGCGGGTTTAGAAATGGGGATTTTGATGGTGGTGACAGAGTGAGTTTTTGATGAGTTGCAGGAGAGCATTCCAGAGGTGGGGGCCTGAGTGGCTGAAGGCTCCAATACTGTAAGTGAGTGGGAGTGTAGGATGGATGGCAGAAGAAATTGTAAGAGTGTGAGTGTGAGTGTCATTGTAGAAGAGGTTGGCAAGGTTGTTAATGGTATTGGAGGTGAGGAGCAGGATCCTATATGTAATGAGGAAGTTGACAGGTGTTGCCGCAGGACAGGCATTGCAGGACTAGACCAGTGGAGCCCAACATTGCTACAAAGGGCTGAGCCACTGTACTTACTCTTTCTAACCAGTCTCTTCAGCATCTAATTTCACTGAATTACTGTCCACTGATGGCTCTTCAGTGAAAAGTCCTGCTTTAGTGAGTGGCTGGAAAGAAAACCTGAAGCGCCTCGGCAATTTGGGGCAACGGTTGAACACCCCCAGACTAAACCATAACGGGGGTTGATTTGGCCAATCATAAGTGTGCTAGGGGTGGGTGGAGACTGTGAGAAGACAGCTGCTCAGAGAAGAGGTATATTTGCTAATTCTGGATTTTCCCCCCTGATTTGAGCTCCCACAGCTTAATTTACTGCACATAAACAGTCTTGGAGGTGCTGTTTGGTCCTAGGAATAAACGAGATTAACTGCTGGCCTACAGCATGCTTCATATTTAAAGGGAGTGAGAAATTGGCAAGAAGATGCTTAAATATTACATTTTATGTGTGGATTTCCTTGTTCAAAATAAATACATTTTTATGTTAGGTTCCTGTAGTAAACAATCTTTCCACTGCGCAGAGGTGGTAAAACTCTGAGATCCACCTTACAGGGTAAGAACGCCTGCTGCTGCTCCAACCTCTTTATGTACTCTTCCATATGGTTTATGCAGGCAGGTGCCAATGCATCCCGAGCTACAGTTTCTCCAAAGAATCACACTGTAATTACACTTAACGACCACGTTTGTGAGTCCTTTACCATCAGCTACAGTGCAGGAAGTACGGCCAGGTGTTTCTGTCAGTGTGCAGCAGAATAAATGGAGGTAAGAGAGAAAACCATATGTTTGTGGGTGATTTGATTCTCAGTAATTGTGTTTGTCTTTGTCTGCTGCCTCCTCCTCTTCCTGACCAGAAAAGCCCCATAGGGATAAACAAGAGTCAAAACACAGACAAGGAAAAAAGGGCCGCTGTGTATTATGCTGACTGCATGAATCCGGATTGTGTATTAAACCAGGTTCTTTGTGTGTGTGTGTGTGTTGGGGTGTGTCT
>JAQQAE010007128.1:0-16097 GCA_029823295.1 Pseudamia nigra
AATGTGCAGGTAGGGGTGTGTAATACATACTTTATATGGGAGTTTGTCGTTGGTCCAGAACGGATTAATTGGTTTTATATGTATTCCTTTGGAAAAAGTTGCTTCGGATAATGACTGATTCGGATACAGACCGTGACGCCGGAACGGATTAACGTCATTATCCGAGGCACCACTGTACTGAAACATACCCTCCCCACATCCTCAAGGTGGTATGGTCCAGTATGTTTGTCTTTGATACACTGCTCTTTCTGTCACATGGAGACAGGGAGTGAAAGTGGTCAGGAGGAGACCTCATGAGTAAGTAACGAGCATTAAAACCTTAATGAGTGGGCAGTTAATAAGTTGTGTATCACTCCAAACAGCATATACAGAACATAACAAGTGAAAATTCAGCTCCTTTGGCTGAAGTCAGCCACTATGTTTTACATAAACACAGCTCACGGGTTACGCTAATAAGATTAACAAGCTGTTAACTGCTAACAAGCTAATACGAAACATGCATTTAAAGTAGCAGAGCTGTTCATCTTAATTTGCAATGAGTCTGCAAATTGTGCAGTTTTTCACTGCTGCCGGCTGACAGCCTCTCCTCTCTGCCTGCTGCAACAGGCTGTGCCACTCAGTTTTGCACTACAGTGTTTGTTTTACTCACAATTTAGGTTTCCTTCCTGGCATATCATTGTACAGAGTCATAATTAAAATGTAGGCTATTATTGCTTTTTTGAATAATGAGGGTTTTTTTAGCTATAACTTAGGAGTTGAGTTCAACAGATATCCATGTCTCATTACATTTGGGCTGTTATTTTCCATTTCTTATTGTCCTTTAATTAAATCACCACATCTTTTAAAATCAATTCTCAATTCAGATTAGTTCAGTGTTCTTGACTTGCAGTCTACAAGTTAATGCCAAAATATATTTCTTTTACCAAAGGAAAACTAACTTTAGCCTAATTGTGCATATTATCTGTAGTTGGGTTGTTGCATCGCTCCAGAATTTGACAATAAACTGTGTGTGTATGCTTGTGTTTTACTTGTCCAATTGTCTGACAGTCAGGGTAATGGCAGAGAAAAGAAAAGTTACAGACAACTGGTCATTTTTCCTTGCACCGAAACACTAAGCAAGTAGAAAGATCTCAATATTGTTGAGACAGTTTGTTGAAAAATATCTGGAATGAGGTAGTGGTACATATGGAAGGGTTAAATAATAGGTTCCTTTGCACAACAGAGTCAGAGTAGAGAGCAAGGCACAGACAGAGACTGTCGTCCACAGAGACTCAGGCAAGTTTGTTGAGCTTTTTTTTTAGTGTTGTTAAATAAGAGGAACTCTCTTATTTATGCTACTGAGAACAATTATATGTGTGTTTGATTGTCATTTTTTATGCCCCCCGCCAACAATGGAAACAGATTTTCGCCCCTGCTTGTGCCTCCCTTGAACCACCAAAAATGCAATTTTCGGGCATTTTCATGGCATCCTACAAGCGTCCTCTGCCTCCCCTGCCTCCCCTGTGCTTCCTCTGTGCAACTTGAAGCAATCAATGGGATTATGGGCTACATAGGTGACCCCCAAACCAATGTTTGGACAACCATTGAGCCTCCTCTATGCCTCCTCTGTGCCATAATCAGTGACTAATGGTGCCCAGATTGACTGGGAAGTTTGCAGCAGAATGCATCCTCTATACCTGGCGACCACTGTGCCTCCATTCTGCAATCATGGCAATGCTTGTGCCTTCCTTCTGCCTCCTTCCAGCTACCTCTCAGCAACCAATCTCCTCGGCAACCATTGTGTGACTGTTTTGAACATGTTCAAAAATTTTCAGTGACCATGGCGTCCATGGCGATGTGTGAACCTCCTGTGAACCATCTTTGAATGACCTATGGTGACAATTCTGCTTCCTTTGAGCCTCCAACCTGGCAAATTTTATGGCTGCAGACTGGAAGTGCAAAGGTTGCCATCCTGTGTGAAGGGGCTTTTAATATTTTCAGAAAGTATTCTAGTGTAACTCTATGGGAGTCAGGGCTTTTTGGAGCATAATGGACTGTCCTGTTGGTGGTCAAAGTTATTTTACTTTCGCATCAGCCTCAGTGCACAGTCTCAGTCTTTGCCCACTGACTTTGACTTAAGAATATACTGACTGGATATAAAAGGTCAAAGGTCAAAATCATGGTCACATGTGAGTGCATAATAGATTTTTGGCTGTAACTGATACTAATTGAAAGAAATGCATGAACAGATTATGATACAAAAATTGCCATTGCACCCGATTCAACTGATGGAATATTACATTCACAAGTATACCTAATGGATATTTTGTCGCCCCGGCAGATTTACTATGTACCCCCCAAGAGGATCATCGTGCCAGCTTTGGTGCTAGTGTCACCATTTGCATGGTTTTGCTTCAAAGTTGATTTTAGCCATTTCATTAGAGGTAATAACAGAGGTTAAGGTCATATAATGGAACATCTGGCACCAGTGAGACACTCACATTTTCAATCAAGATACATAGAAACAACTGGATTTAAACAGAATTAGAATAAGGGAAACACTGAATACTTTGTGCATGTTAAACATAGTCATAAGTTACTCACTTGTCATCTATCCATGCGCTTATCTCTAAAATGAGAGAAATGATGACATTTCAGTGCCACTGGCAAAGATACACAGTGATACCATCTCTAGACAGTAAGCTTTGTGGGTGTTTTCTCGGCTTTGCACTTATCTGTCTCTTTATCACATAACTATCTTGTCTTACTTTCTCTATCACTCTCTTCTTCCTTTTCTTTTTGAACATTTGCTCTTTAGCAGTGCATTATGTCCCATTTTTGTGTTATACTGTATATTACATCCTGCTGGAAACTTCATTAACAAATACCTAAAAGGCTGCAGTTGTGAGTCGAACAGCATGGCATTGTGATGCTCAGAGTGCTTTGGCAAAAAAGCACATAATCTCATCAGCAGTCATCAACTGCCCTTGAGAAGGAAACATTAAAAATTAAGCCAAAAAATGTCTATAGTAAAGTTCTGTAATGAATGCTGTTTGAAAAACCCATGCTGAATGTTTGTGACTTAGATTTTATGATGGTACAACAGCAATTTGCACCAATTTAGTAGCTTGAAAAATCTCTCGACAGTGTACATTCACTGGCCACTTTATTCGGTAAACTCTGCTAGTACTCTCCATGAATCACCACCTTGGTGGAGGGGTTTTGTGCCTGAGTGATCCTAGGAGCTGTGTTGTCAGGGGCAATTTACCCCTGGTAGGGTCTCCCAAGGCAAATTGGTCTTAGGTGACAGGTCAGACTAAGAGTGATTCAGAAGACCCTCATCACTATGTGTTCCTGTGGGCCCACCACCTGCAGGAAGGGTCATAAGGGTCTAGTGCTGTGTGGTTTGGGTGGCAGCCGAAGGCGGGGGCCTGGGTGGTCCAATCCCAGGTTCCAATCCCAGAGCAGACCCAGGACATGTTGGAGGGACTATATCTCTTGGCTGGAGTTGGAATACCTGGGGGTCCCCCCAGAGGAGCAGAAGGAGGTGGCTGGGGAGAGGGCAGTCTGGGCTTCTCTGCTTAGGCTGCTGCCCCCATGACCCTGACCGAGACAAGTGGAAGATGATGAATGAATGAATGGACCCCAGTACTGGGTTGGACCTCCTAGTTATCATGATGGACGTGCCCAGCAGTAATAACCATGTAGATTGGCATTTTAACAATCTACAGTTAAGACTAAATGTGCCCCCACCAGTAGCCTGAAGAGCTGATACGAGGTGGGGTAGATTCATGCTTTCATGTTGCTTATGTCAACTATTACCATAACATCTATATGCCATAGCAGAAATCCAGACTCACCAGACAAAGCAAGATTTTGCAGCTTTCTGTTGCACATCAGTCCATGGACACACACACACCTGTTTCTGAAAACCCCCACACAGAGTATGGTCTGAGTGAAAACATCCAGAGGGCGCTGGAGAACCAGAAGGCGGGTGCAGATAAGCTGTCGAGGCAGAAGGTGGACCTACAGGCGCTGCCCACCTGGGCATACCTGGACCTGCTGCAGGGCCTGTCTCCGAACCCCACTGAGTACCTGGCCTCATTCCCGCTCAAGAACAAATCCTAGTTTGAGGAGAGAGACTGACCCTGTGTCACCTCGTCTGTCCATGTACTGTTTTTTTATTTTTTTCTAAATCTACATTAATCTTTTCATGTTGTTGTCTGCATTCACTTCTGTTTTTCTGCCATGTTCAAAATAAAAATCAATCAATCAATCAATCATGTGAACTGTAGTCTTAGGGAGTATTCACAACAGTGGCTCATTTGCTTTGTTCTGATTCCGGGGCTAAAATTATAGAATTGTTGCAACGGTTGTTTGTGTTCACAGGACATCAGTCTAGCATGTGCGAACAAACTTCTCTCATTGGTCAGAAATCTTTTCCAAAAGGAGTAAGGGTTTCCTCTTTTCCTTGCCCTGGCTCTGTGGATCATTAGCAGTATGAGTGGCTAGTTTGTTCTTTTGCATTTCTCTGGTTAATATACTAATGTTCAATAAATAAACAAAATATCCAGCTCTACCAGGAATCCAGAAAATAATGTCGTGATGCATCTGATGGGACAATCAGGTGCCATTGGAAAGAACCGCTGGGCTCTGAGGGGTGCACATCACCACATGCACACACAACACTATGGACAACACATCAGGTAAACTTTGTTAAATTATCTAGTTAGCTATGCGTAGCATGTTTGTGTCATTGCTGTGAACCACAGTTATGAATCAGTTGTGTCTGTTGCTGGGTTGATCGTGTTCTCACAGGGATCAAATGGAGCCGAGACCACCCCTTCTTGACAATCTCGACCTGCTTGTTTTGTCCCACATCCAAGTGCAATTGCTGTGTTCACATATGCTCAAATAAAGCCTGTTTTGGGGCTAAACAAACCACCAACCACCCCTGTTTTAGATCAACTGCTCCAAACGATCCAGGTGTAAACACACCCTTAGTTTCCTCTTCCCAGCTGACAGGAGTGTCACCATGTGTGATCTTCTGCTGCTGCGGTCCATCCGCTTCAAAGTTTGATGTGTCGTACAGCCACAGATGCTCCTCTGCATTAGTTTGTTGTAACCAGTAGTCATTCGAGTTTCTGTTGCCTTTTCATCAGCTCAAACTAGTCTGACCGTTCTCCTCTGACCTTTGGCTTCAAAACATTTACACTCATACGGAGGTATTTAATTGATGTAAGTAATAGAGATATACATTTAAGATTCAGGATATGAGACCTGAATAACACTGAGAAGATGTCATGGTATGAGACCTTTAAATATCACACTTCATAAACTATTTATTCCAGTAGCAATGGTAAGGTAAGTGTGAGGTATATGCTGATGAATAGAGTGGCATGTGAAGACCACTGTCCTCTAATCCACCTCACACTCAAAACACACTCGTGCACACATGCCCCCATCCAAATCAAGATGAATGAGATTTACTCTGCAACAAGGACATGTTGTTACATTATGAGACAACTACATCATCGCTCTAATCCCACCGTTTCCACATGTTGAAGAGGAGGGACGTGCGTGCATGTAGGTATGTGCACAGTAGGGAGGACCTTGTGTGATTAAAGAGCCTGGTGGCAGCCAAATGTCAGCCTGGAACCGTTGTAATTGGCTAAATGAGTTTCTGAGGTGATGGATGTTGATAATTGTCTCGCTCCATTTGCTTATTTCTCATTCCGGCACACACAAGCTCATTCACGTATAAACGAGGTCGACCACGCACTCACTAGAGATCAGATATAGAATTTTAATAGATTGTATGGGTGGAGCCTGTGCAGACGCCTTCACAAGAATGAATACACTGTTGCCGGATGCATGATAATGATAGTGTTTGTAGGTTAAGTTTGCTCTCTTAAATTGGTGCTTCTCAAACATTTTCAGTTTAAGACCCAAAAAGATACAAGTGGAGCTAGAAAATTTTACATAAAGTGACTTTTTCACTGTAAATGAAGACACGTCTCACAGCATTTTCATGTATGTCACTCTTTAAATGCAAATGTTATGAGATGCACATGTAAGCTTGAGGATTTATTTTGTTCATTTTGATGTACTGGTGTTCAAAACCAGTACATCTGAATATGTAAAATACAAATAAAACAATGATAAAATGAACTGAAAATGGATGAAATTATAAAATTGAACAGAAGTAGCTAACCAAAAGAATATAAATGAACAAAATAATGAAAGACATGAACAAAACAATTCACAAAATGCACAAAGAAAAGAACACAAACTAACAAAATAAACAAGAAAATGAAGAAAACTAATCAAAATGAGCAAAATAATCATCAACATGAGTGGGCCTGTTTGGCATGATTTTTCCAAATACAATAATTTTGAGCTTGTGGTATGAAAGGCAAAGCCCATACAGTGAAAATACATATTTCTTGGGTTTAAACATTTATACAAATTTAGCGGTGTGAAATAAACACTGTAAAAAAATAAAATGGCTCATTACTGTCAATTATGAGAAATACAAATTTCAAATATAGATAATATACTGTATTTATAATAATATAGAAAACACAAAATCAAGCCTTTCCTCATGTGTGACATCAGGCGTGAGAACCAATCATAGTAAAGTAAAGTATAACATATAATATCGCCACCGCCTGAGCCAAATCACAAATATTACTGACTTTTTTTTTTTTGTTTTTTCTTCCAGATAATTGACCATTAAACAACATTATCTTGTATTTAAAGTGACCTGGACCCCAGGTCATTTTGAGAATAACTAGCCAATCATAGGCTGATGAAAAGTGAGTGGACACAGTAGCTCACAGTTAAATCAGATTGTGCCTAGTACACTTAGAAAGAGCCATTGTGTAATCCACAGATATGATTCATGTACTGTACTACGATAGGATGCTGACAGATATTATGTCAGCATCCTCATAGTGTAGAAGTCTTTAACAGACAGATATGACGGGATCATGTTTCCATATGGCACCTTTTCTGTGACATTTGGAAAAGTGCGCATTGTCCATTTTACCACAGAGAAACACTTGGTGTTTACTAATCCTTCCAAAGCTTTGGCCAGGTTATTCTTGTAGTCAACATTGTGTCTCTGGGCTAGGCTGTGCTGTCTGATCTTATCTGCATAATGCGGTGTTCGTGTGTATGTGCATATGCGCAACCAACTGTTTATGCCTTAATGCATTTGGTGTTGTCCTGCAAAACTAATTTACGGGTGGACCTCATGTCTGCACAGCATAATCACACAGTGAACACAGGTTCGCAGCTAGCAAATCATTATCTACACATGGCTAATAGGATTGTGTAGTTAGGAGGCCATTATACAGGTAGTATGTGTACATAGGACCCCAGGTAGCAAGCCATTACTTCTGCAAACAAACAAGGCTTCTGACTGGCTGTCACAGTGCGAGCAGTCCTCTGTGAAAACCACTCAATAATGCATTACAGAGTGAACAGTTAAAAAAGTGCCGGCTATACTGTACAGGATGATCGTGGATGCTTTTGTTTTCTTTGAATTATCACTGCTCTGAGACGGTAAAGAGCCATCATGCACAAATACTTCAAACTGATAAGATGTGTGCTCAAAATAATGTACGACACCAGCAAAAATAGCAGCTGCTCAGCACATGTGCAATATGTGCAGATACCTGAATGATGAGAGGTTGATTTCCCAAAATATACAAATCAGATTCCATTTTGCTCTATATAAAAAGGAAAGCAGCAAGAGGAGACATGGATTCGACAGGATGGAAATATTAAAGAACAGGTTTTACAACGTCATCCACACACAGGAATAATTTGTGAAAAACTCAGACAAATCAGAATTCTTACATACATGAGAGAAACAAAACACAGTCTGTGTGAAGCTGTGTTGTATGCATGATCTCTGAAACGCTACTGTTTGAAAGTCAGTATTTTGAACCAGTGCACTGACACCAGAGAATGTGTATAAAGTGGATTTATTCTGAAAGGGAATGTGTGGTCAAAAACAACAGCAGTGCAGCTGTCTGATGTCAGCCTTCTGTTCTAACAGACGCATATTTGATTGAAAGATGACATGACAGAGTCAGTATATGTTGTTGTTTATGGGCATGAAGGCAAAGCACAAACATGACCTGGAGCGAGTTAAATATGGGCTTACACATAGTGACAATAGAAAAGGGCTAAAACACAAAGAGATCACACAAATGACTATGAAACCATCAGAACTGAGTCATCTGGAACAACAGTGAAAACTGCCTTAGGGTTGCTTATGTTACATAGTTTATTTTATTCATAGGCTTAACAGCAGTGATTTTTTTTTTCATTAAAGGAACAATTTTTTTCATGCAAATCATTTGTCTATGGACAGACACTGTAGTATTTTGTACTAATTATGAAGCCTTGTGAGGGGAATCTCTGATTTGAGATATTGGGCTGTATGAAGACAATCAAATTGAATCGAAATTAACTGTATTGAAATGAAGGTAATTGAATTTTTACTAAGTTATTATCCAAATAACATGAACTAAATATGCAGCTTAAAAGATCTGTATATTTTACTTAAAAAAGAAAAAAAAAACAGCTTGACGATGATGCATACAGTACATGCTTACTCTCCCTTAGTAAACAAAGTAGCTTGGACTGACGTATGCCTAGTAAAGACTATAAAATTAAGATGTAAAAAGTTGTTCTTTCCAAATTCTTGCAAAAAAACAAAAAAAAGAGCCAAATTGGTACCACAGTGATTCAATTTACAATGCCGTAAGTTCAAAACATCCAAGGGGGTGAATACTTTTTATAGGCAGTGTAGCTCACAACTTGATGATCAAGGAAAATGTGGGTCCAAGTGTGTGACCCGTCAAAGTCCTCTTCCTAAGGAGAGTCAAATTCATATGTTCAGGTCAAAACACTGATCTGGCCCCAGTGTATTTGAGAAGCACAGTAAATCCTTCTCATACTTAAAAAGGAGCTGGAGATGAAAACAGAGGGAACAGACTAAAGTCAAAGGCCCAGACTGTGTGTTGGCTTCTACTACTGCAGCACAGTAATAGTACTGTATTGTACTTTGTATTCATCCAGAATAATTAAAGTAAGCCCATGATATGCATCAAATTGAAGTGTGTTGTAACACACCTGTCCTGATAGGAGATGATTCAACACAGCAGCAACAGATATCATGGATCATATCTGTAGATAGAGAGGGTTTAATTGAGCAAACTGATTTCTATGGCTATTTTGCACCTGTGATCTATTTACATATGTTAACCCAAAATGATGCATCTGTATGTGTGTGTGGGGGGGGGGTGTTTGTGTAAGTTTAATGTACACGAAGCTTCACAACCACTTACGAATGAAATGGTGATGATGGTATGCTCTAGAAAGCAGCTGAGTATTCTGACACACAGGGATTACTAATGAGACACTGTTGGACTTTGAAATAATCCAGCAGCAGCATAACAGTAGGAAAATATAGTATGCAAAGGATGATGCACAACTTTGCATTAGAGCTTGGATAAGAAAAATCTATAATAGTGGTGTATCTGTGTGACATCAACAAACAATAACAAACTGGAGCCATCAGAGGATTCCATATGCCCCTGGCACCAAAATCAAAAAGTGGTACTTGGTTTTCCATAGATGGACCTAATTACTGGAAAATCTTTAATGTTTTGTAGTTCTAATGCTACCACTAAAATACATTAACAAAATGTAAATTATGGTGAATCTGGCTGAGAGATTTTTTGGGTTATGCTACAGAAAGTTAAATCATGGTCACATTCATTCTGCTGTCCCCGATAGGAAAGGGCCATCACATAACAATAAACTGTAGCAAAACTGGTTCAAAAATATTAAACAGTTTTCATGTTATGCTGCAGAAAAACAATGATGGTGAAAAAACTGAATGCCAGAATGATGAACAAATGCTTCATTACGTGCAGGGAAGATAAAAAGCAGGACCACCGGGGTATCAATGTGTACTATTTGTTAAGAGTAGAAGTAACTGCAGCACTTTAATATTTACCCTGCAGTGTTTCACAGTGAGGATTGTATTATAGGCTGCTGTTAGCAATACAGTTAGTGCTATTGTTCCATTTTAACCTGCACGAGTTTGTGTAATATGTTCAGATTCTGTTCAGGTATAGGTGGAATTTGAATTTGCAGTCTGACCACCGCAAAAGGACGGTGCAGACATAATTTAAAGTTGTAACAGAGAGCTTAAGTCTCACCCCTTCCAGTTTTGACTCTTTGGACCCAATGTCAGAAGGACATTACAACTGAATTATGCAGACTGAATTATGCCACAATTTATACATGTGATGTTAGTTGATTTAAACAATAACCTTACAAGTAAAAAAAGAAGCAGTTTATTGTAAACATTTTGAGATATAAAACTATCAAAGTACATAATTACCTACAAAAGAAAACATTTATCTGTTTGTTTCTTTGTTTGTTTTACTCTTTGCGAAATAACTCACAAAGTTATGAACGAATTTTGTTGAAACTGCAACGTGTGTCAGGAAGTCATTAAATTCAACTATCCAAGTAAAGTCCTTTATTTTTGACAAGAGCTGCTGTTGGGGTACCCCCCGTTTGCCTCCAAAAACCCCTGGCTCCCACAGAATTACTTTGACCTAAATATACTGTGAATAAGTCTTTGTCATGAGCCATCATGGTATCAGTTGTTTTATTTGGATTCTCTAATAAGTGATTTGGTCTATCTTTACATTTGGTCTCTGTTATTAAGATGTTAAGGGCAATAAAAGGCTTTAATGTCTTCCTGATGAACAGCTTTGTATGATAGCTCCGCCTCTAGACCATTGTAGCTTCTTTTCTTCACAGCTTCACTATATGTGTTTCAGACTTACACCATAAAATGACTTTGTAAGGCAATGCTTGATGACATTTCACGACATTACCTCTACGTTGTACTCCTGAAGCTCCACCCCTTTCGTCTGAATATGGTCACGTCAGGTATTCATGCCATATATTTATGGAAGAGTAGCAGCTGGTTCTGTTCCATTCATTTTCATGGGGCAAGTGAACATGATGTACCATTAGCAAAAATTGAGAGTAAAAAAATCTATATCTGCACGTTAAGAAAACATTAGCCAAACACGCTGTCATTTTAACTTGTTCCTTACTGTTCAGTTGTTCTTGATATTTACTTTCATGTTGCATTATCAAAGCTGTTTAACACTGAGTAATCCAACAGATCCAGATCTGGGCAAAAGATACCGGTAAGTCCTGTGTTGAGAAAGACGTCTGCTCACTGTTCAGAATAAATGCTTTGTGTATAAAGAATTTTCAACATGTGTCTCTGTTAAGCTGAGTAAGTCACTGCTCTTCACAGCGTCTCTGGTTCGTTATGAGATGGTTCCAAGCTGCTACAGTGTGTATAATTAAAGGGAAGCACTTTACAGAAAACTGCTGCCACTGGTGTTTGAGTGATAGCAAAGAACCTCTAATCTCAATTTAGGCATTTTTCACATCGTTCAAATCAAACACTCACTTAACTGCGTGAGTTCAGCACTCTACTGACACTGTCTTTATCTGGAATGACTGAAAAAAAACTCCTCGCACCAGTTACAATGAAAAAGCACAGGCTTCAGATTGATTTCCAATCACACCCTTTCCCATTCACTCTGTTTCTTTTCTCTCTGGATCTATTAAATGGCAACAAAATGCCTCACAAATCAAATTCTTGCTTGGAGTTTTATGCCTTGGCATGACCTTAACTTTCATTCTTGTTTGTGTCAACAATGAAAGCGGACATAAATAAAAAACTGCAATATTATATTTTATGAAACATCAAGACATATTAGGCTTTTATAAGTTATCATCAGTTTTTATTTCAGTAAATTCCTCTGCAGTTAATTTCCTGTGGAGTTACTTCATTATTGCCTCTAGCTTTCCGAATGGACATAAAGCCTTCATTACCACTTTCAAATGAAAAGCCGCTGACATTCAGCTCTGGGAAGTCATAATGCACCATGGAATGAAATTACAGCCCTATGACCATATGCTCCATCAAGCTGCGGACCACTATTGCGTGAGTGACAGTATGTGATTTCTAATGAGGCACGGCAGAATTAGAAATGATTCCAAACTTGCTCTAACTGTGAAGTTTCATCATGAAGTTTAACCACTAATGATTTGGATATTGACTGATCATTTCATCAGCTGCAACATCTTTAGACAGAACAAAATGAATAAGTGGGAATGAAGGGAAGAGCTGAATGAAGAGGAGTGAAAAACAATGGAAATAAAACACACGAGTCCAAAAATACTCACCCTACAAGTATTAAAGGTCACATATCTTAACATAAAGGTCCCATACTGTGAAAAACGTTTTTGTGAGTCTTAGATAAAATCTGTGATGTGAAAATACAACCCATTCTGACTCCCATGTTGTTATATTCTGACACTTGGTCACATCACATTGAAGCCAAAACTCCGACAACGGCACACTGCTACCGTGTTGATGGTCTCAGCGTCTGTCGGCTTTCCCTGTTAGGTCATATTACAACATTTTCATCCACTCTTTGCGTCAGTATGTGACAACTTGGGATATGACCAAGTGCCAGTATATGATGATTTGGGAGTGAGAATGTGTTCAAAATATAAACTTGCTAAGCAGTGCCAGTCCAGAGAAATCCACACATTAACAAAAACAAAAAGAGAGATGACCCATTTTGAATTTTTATCATTTGTGTCATCACAAGTCATAACCAACTGTAGTTAAACCTACATACATTAGTCCCAACCACATAACCCAGTACATTTATACATTTTACAACATCACAGGTTACATCCAATCTTATTTTAAAATCCTATTCTGAAATCAGCCGCACCCACATGAGAAACCAACAATATTTCTGACCATTTTTTTCAGAAAATCATCCATGAATTTGCCCTATTCTGTGCTTAAAGTAGTACTTAGTCACATCAAATGTCACCTTGGGAGGTGTCTACTATTCAACAAGTCATAGGCTTTTTTGTGATGAAAAGTGGGTGGTTATGACACCTCCCCGTGAAATCAGAGTGCCTGATGCAGTTACAGTGAGTTTTGAAAACCAAGTAAAAATCATGTCAGTACACTTTAATATGTCATCTTCCTTACAGAGACACTTAGTAAGCAAATACAGCATAAGCGGTCCAGATATAACTTTAAGTGTTAAGAAACGTGACCTTTAAATTTATATCTGAAGGTGGATTGATGGATGCATGGATGGATAGATGGATGGATGGATTATACATATTTGGCCTAATGATTACCATCCATCCATTTTCTACCCCTTAATCCTCGTGAGGGTTTTCCCCTGTGGGTAATGTGCAAAATGCATTGCTGGTTCTGTAAAGTCAAAATTAGTTACAAGAGTAGAAGTATAAATTTCCTGTTGTGCCTCATTACAAAATGGAGTTTTGTCCCTAAAGCACTAGAGAGTCTTTTGTGTTAAACGATTAAAGGAAGTTGTTTTTTTTTTTTTGTACATTGGCTGCATAGCAACTTATTGTATTTTGTTAATTATGAATTTCAATTCAATTTAACATGCAGCTCCATTCTCCCTAAAAATTTCTTACATGGTCATTGTCTTGTGACTCCATGTTTACTAAGAAACAATTGCTGGTCTCAGTTAAAATGACAGATATGTAACTGCAGCAGCTCCAATTGATTCCTGGTCACATCCTTTCCTGCTCACTCTGCTTCTTCTCTCTGTGGATCTATTAAATGAAGACAAAATGTTTCACAAATCAAATCTTACCAGTGTTATGGCTTTGTGTGAGCTTTACTTTCATTCCTTTCTCTGTCAATAATGTAGACAGACACAAATGAAAAAACACAGTTACAAGGTCACAGGAAATGCTTCAGCTGACTGCATGGAAATAACACTCGGCAAATGGGGGACTTGATGTTATTTCATAAATTATAAAGTTAGATGCTGTGAAACCTGATGACTGATCTCAAATTCTAGACAGAGACCAATCTTTCTTGGTATAAGATACATTTTTAGGAAGGAATGTGTAAATCACATCATTGGAAACAAGTAGCAGTACTGTCAAAACTTTCCAACTTTGGTGAAATTCTTTAAATGGCAGTTTACAGTGCAATTACTGTGATACAGCAGTTTGTTGCACATAGGCCTCATGGCATAGTGTAGCTTATGTCGCTACCTAATCTGTTTTATATTACTACTTTTAAGTATCAGTCCATAATTTACTGTGCAGAGTCTGTGTTACATGCTGCTGAAGACATGACTGAATGCAATACCATAGCTGATCCAATGTCTGAACTCTGACATCCAGTGTACACAGATGTACACAGACTTCTGTTGTTTATTTTTTTTAAATGTTGCAGATGTTGCAGCATGTTCTCCCTCATAACACATCAAATCAGCATTTGCACATGGTCGGCACAATGTAGCGTGCATCCAGGATGCTAAATTGTGGAACTTCCATTTCTGGCACCCTTTTGCATATGCCCAGTCCAGTTCAATTCAGTCCAATTCAATCCAATGCAGTTCAATTCATAAACTGCCAATCATCATTCAATATTATCTCAATGCACTTCTCAAATCTAGGTTGAAGACTTAGAAGACAAAACAGAGACAGAACCTCGGGACTAGGACGACTTCCTTTAACAGGAGAGAATCACATCCAGCAGAACTGGGCTCTGGGTAGGTGGTCATCTGCCTTGACTGCTTAGACCGAAGCACTATCTACCAAATAATTCAGTTCAGTTAGATTCACATAGCACCAGTTGTCTCAGGTAGGGAGAGCTACATCTACATTGTATAAATTATATATTACAGTAGACATACAGACCATATGCAATATTTCAGAATAGCCTGATAACTAGTGATTAGGTCTTGTCACTGTAAGATATGTATGCATGCATGCCATTTAACCTGTCATATGAATGAATGAAACTTTAAATGACAGGATGCATAAATCTGACCTGTGACATGTTCTCCCACTGTGAAAAAAGCCGCTGGTATGATTAGGTGCCGCAATCACTGTTGAGACGGGATTTCTGTGCATCCTTTACATAGTGTTTCCAGCCAATCTGGTACAAACCCGAACATAGTGAGGCTATTAACGCACTGATGCATTGCAGCAGCCAGCCGGTGGTTTGAGCAACTGAAGAGGCTCTCCAGCTGCAGTTCCTGTCATTACGACGACACTCCACACCTTGTCGCACCACAGACCACTTATTCCAACACAACAGGGGAAGAGCATCAGCATTGTATCAACTGTACCACAGCAGAGAGAATAGAGTGCCAAGAGTCAGGGAAGAGGGAAAATGGGCTGATAGATGGCGAGGAGAGGAGGGAGTCACAGAGGGCTTAAGGGAGCTTGTTGTTGACTCCGTGGTGTTCGTTCACACTGATTTTTCTTTCTCTCTGTCAGTTTCTCTCTACCCTACAGCTGTGTAGTTCCCCGTACCCCTCAGAGGACAGGGATTATGGGAATCTTCGCTACGTCACACCTTTAAGCTTACAGAGGAGAAAGTCAAGGGGAGGCCAGACAAATGAGAAAGTCTGTCTTCTTTTCCATGTCACATCATTGTTAGCTGTATGTATAGAACACCGGACTCCAGCATTCGAATTTTCAGTGACTGGAAAAGATGTTTTCAACCATAGGTACTGTAGCAAAATAGTTTTTATTTGTGCAGATTGGAACATTGACCTTTTAAATGCTAATAACCATAAACCTACAAACGACTTCATTGATACAATGTACAGTATGAGCTTTTTTCCCCAGTAGAATTACACCTACCTCTGCTACTCTTATTGACAACATTTTCACAAATGACATGGATAATAAGGCAATTAGTGGATTATTGATTAATGATATTAGTGATCATCTTCCAGTATTCACAATTAACAATACAAAACTTTTGAAAAAAATAGAGAAAAAAACAGAACACAGAAGAGTAAAGACAGAGGAATCCATAAACTCACTAAGAAATGAACTGCTGGAACAAAATTGGGGAATAATATATAATTATACTAATGTAGACCATGCATATAATGAATTCTTAAAAATATTTACATCATTATATGATAAACATTGTCCAATTAAGGAGTACAACATAAAAA
>JAQQAE010007129.1:0-16097 GCA_029823295.1 Pseudamia nigra
GAAGTGAACCTATGATGAAAATTACAGGCCTCTCTCATCTTTTTAAGTGGGAGAACTTGCACAATTGGTGGCTGACTGAATACTATTTTGCCCCACTGTATCTAAAAGGAAAAAAAAACATAAAAAGTCTAAACACACTTTATTACTTCTGCTAAGGAAGTTATGTTTTTATTGGCATAAGTTTATCTGTTTGTTTGTTCACAACAATAACTCAAAAAGTTATTATCAAATGGATACAGTAGGTCATAAATGCCATAAAGTAGGGGCTTTTAACCTGTGCCACAAAGGGCCGAGACTCTGCCCCTTTTCTTTCCAACCAGTCTCTGAATTTCTAAAGGATTCTTCAGTATTGTGACATAGGGCCAAACTCATCACTTGTCCTTGTAATGCCACAAAAACACAGAAAATATAGCCAAAATACATAAGATAAGACTTTATTTATCTCACACTGCAGAAATTCCTTTGTAACAGCAGCATACAGCGTTGACACAGAAAACAAATAATAAATAATAGAGCTCACATGCAAGCACAAGTAAATTATACCACATCTACACACGAATAAGAAATAAGGGGCATCAAAGAAGAAAGTAGAACGTATTGCACTCAAGCTGGATTATGTACAAATTGCAAAGGATAATTTACAAATGGGATTATTTACACAATGCAATGGTTAAACAGAATTACAGGCTTATATTTAAAATTGCGCAGCTCAACTGAGGAAGAGTAGAATGTCATATGAATATGAGTGCGGGTGTTTTTATGAGTATGGAGTGTATACTGCCATATGATATCACTGTGTGGAGTTGTACAGTCTGATGGCTGTGGGAAAGAATGACCTGCGGTAGTGCCCCTTCCTGCACTGTGGATGTAACAGTCTGTCTGACCATATATTCTATCAAACCACAGAGTTTGATCCAGATATGGGCAATACTCCAGATATAGTGACTCAGAATACTTATACTCACAGTGGTTGAAGAAAAATAGCTACTGTGAGGTAGTAAATAAAGCTATGAACATGCAAATGACACCAAAATGTAGAAAGTCTGCTGATTCAGTAATGTGCCCATGGATTTGACATATCTTCAACATTTACAAAGGTAGATCCAGAAGAAAACAGCCATTATAGAAATATTATTTTTTGTCAATAACTATTCAACTAATAATGATATGTATGTGATTATAAATGCTAATGGTAGGTTTTCATGGTCAAAGAATCCAATTAAGAGGGTTAAATAAATGTTAAAAATATTACTTTTGACTGCAATAACGTGAGAAATTAGCATTAGCTGCCTTGGTAGAGGTCTGTGTTCACTGAGTGCTTTCTAGTTCTTCACTGTTTTTTCTTTATTTTATTATTTTCAACGTTGTACATTAATAGTGAAGACATCTAAAATTTGAAAGAATGTACTGTATATGGAATTACATAGTGAACAAAAAAGTCATGAATCCGATGGGAAAATGCCCCGAGTGTGCAAAGCTGTCAAAGCTGAATGTGGCTACTTTAGACAACCTAAGATATAACTTATTCTGTGTTGTTTAGAGACACTTTTTTTACTACATAATTCAAAATGTGTTTTCACAGTTTCAGTGTCTTCAATATTAATGTACAATGTTGAAAATAAGAATAAGATAAGCCACTGACACAGGTGTGCAAAATTTACTTTTGACTGGTTTTTGTATCTTAACTTGACTTCATATAAGAAATCTACACACTGAGTAATCAGGTTAAAAGGCCGTCACTTTTAAAAACTGTTTCCGAGCAATGTCTGCTATAACAGACCTTATCAAAATGACCTACCATAATTTAGACTTCCCTATCGTCACTAGTTCTCACAATGCAAATGTTTTTGCTGTGCATTATTACATTTGCTTAAGAGTAGATATCTTCAGCTACATCTGTCATTCTATTGCACTCTATCACTCTATTGTCAACTGTTGAATAAGATACAATACTCCCACAAACAAATCTGAAAAGTTCAGTATATTTACCCTCTTGAATTGATTTTCTATACAGTCAAGAGTCATCAAGAGATGTCATATCACAAAAGCTAAGCTGCAAAAATGACTAGAAAATTTGCAATCTCCGAAGAGATTACGTGGGATTGCTGATTCAAAATAGCTGAACCAACCCATACAAAACATACATGTACAGTATTTATTCTGTCATTCAACATTCAGTTTGCCTAATTCTCTTTATATTTCAACAGGCCATTTTTCTACACTATACAGTTGTATCTCAAGTAAATTATTTACATATTTTTGTATATAATACTTATGTGTGTAATCTGTATAAACACTACAAATCTTTTGTTATTTACATTTATCATATTGAACACAGTAAGATAACAAAGTGTGCTTTCATAAAAGTCTGTGAATGCTTTAAAGTACTGCTGCTTCATCCGGAGCTGATGAATTTATCTCATCATTTTCACCTATTCTTCATGTGTTCCCATTGGACTCATCTGCGTTGTTCGAACATAGCCAAAGTTACATAAACAGCTTGTTTTGTTGGAATCAGACGCTGCTTACAAGTCCTTGGTGCAGGTGTTTCTATAGTATTCTGGCTTCGATATGGGTTGAAAGGACTGGTTTCTACAGGCAGCAGTGATGTGGATTCTCCAGGAGAGGATGAATGCAAGGTGTCTATGGATTCAACTTGTCTCTCAATCTGTGAAGATGAGATTGAAACTATTGCTGGATCAGTGATGTCCTCAGTCTGGTCACTATCTGGATTAGGGTTTGGATTATATTCAGTGGTTGCTGGAGGGGGAGGAGTGGGACTTCGCACTTCTTCTGTGTAAACTCTCTCACAAAAGCTTTCAGATAGATTGCTGAATGGCTCCAAGGGGCACGTTACCTATGGATATATCACACAGACAAGAAGCATCATGGAAATGTAAACTGTTGCTTTTCAAGCAGCACTCAATCATCTGGAATAAATATGACCTTTAAAAAGCTCCAGTAGATGCAGAGTGGTCACCATTCAAAGCTTTATTGTACCTCTATTTTGGATCTACACCACTTCACAAACACTTTGTGTATTTTATTTTGTCACTATAGTATGCTGTGTTGCAGTCAAGTTCACTTAAGCCATGACCAATTTAGAATGTATTGCAGGGTGAGACTGAATTCAGACCAAGATCCAAATAGATACACAGGGATACAATAACTGCAGCTAAGGTTTTCAAGACTGACAAGAAATTAGGGGTGAGATGCCTCTACCTGCCATTAAGTAGGCAAAAGAAGGCAGCTTATGGAAAGCGTACCCAAAAATGATAAAACATTTTTACAACAAAATAAAAATTTAAAGATTTTTTGTTGTTTTATACAAAGTAATAATATTAAAATTGGAAAATGCACCAGAAATAACTACAGTTATGGGTTTGAGTGCTCTGCAGATAAAATTGCAAGGCCTCTGTGTCTTGGACAAGACTGAGTAAAAATGCACTTGAGACCAAGTACTACCGAGTACTACATGACTACATACAACAACATACTGTACATGTACTGTATGTTGTTCATGAATATATTTTAAGTTAAAAACTGTCAAGCTAAGCTAAATTGTTCTTCATCCCAACACTATATGAACAACACAAGGACTTTCTGAAATGTCCCACTCCCTCACATGTGTTATATTCAGTGCATTCACCTTTTGTTGCCCTGTGGCCAACCACAGTGCCACAGAACTGAGGCCTGGATTGGGTACTGGCTTCTGACTGATTTTCTTCCACCTTGAAAAAAAGATTATAATCAACAAATTTCCTATACAGTTTCACAGATGTCAATTTCTGCCTGGATTGCATATTAGGACTGAGAAAAAAGACTGGAACGTACCAAATTGCATAGCATAAAACAAGAGATAATGTGAGAATGACAATGATGCCTCCGGTGATACCGAGGACTGTGATCAGCCGAGGATCTGAAAAAAAAAAAAAAACAACACTTGATGCAGCAGCACTTTAGGAATTCACATATGTGGTAGGCTCAAATTAATCAACACAATATGTCATTTTCACATGTTTTATCTGAGAATAACCAAAACCACATGAATATAGTGTCAAAACATCATATCATAGCACATATTGGATGTAAATCTTCACGTAATCAGCATTGCTCTTTTCAGTAAGGGTGCTGGAATTGCTGCTTTTTATGAGAAACAATATGATCTGACTATGAAAACTGCATCACTGATTTTGTGGCCTTCACTGGTGAACATAGAGAATGATGATGTGGACCAAAGAGAGTCCTCTATTGTCAGGGTCTTTGTTCAAATACTGGTAGCAGTATGGGGGGCACGACCCAGAAGCTGCTACTGCCTGGTTAAAGATGTGCAACTGCTGAGTGTCTCAAGCAGTCGTACATTCTAAAAGCATAAACACAACATCTATCATGGTCTGCTGTAATCAATAAACAATGTGAGGAGGTTACAGGTTAATAATTACCCTGTAAATAGTGTAATAAATAATGCTGGACCTGGGCAAAATTTGTAACGGAAAAAAGGGTACAGCAGATTAATCTGACAAAACCAGAAAAACTGTGAACATTGAAGTCAAAGAAATTCATTCTCACTGACTGTGAAGATTCTCAGTCATCCAGGTCATGGTATCCAAGGCATGTGGTTTTCCTTCTGTCGACTTGACTGGAAATTTGGTTTGAAGACGTTTCACTATTAATCCAGGAAGGTTCTTCAGTTCTAACTGGTCCCATGCAGACATCCAGAATTTATACTCTGTGGCTCAGGACTCCACCCTTTCATCCTAGAAGGTGTTAGTTTCACCTGGGCCAGGGTCGTTACAGAGTCATTAGGGTCCCTGTCCCTGACAATGCAGGGGTGTGGGGGAAGGGGTCATTGGCAGTTTCACTCTGTGGATGGTGACAGCAGGAGGGGTGTGAATGACCCAGGAGATTTTCTGCAGATTGGCTTGGTAAAGTTTTCAGACGGATGGTGTCTGAGTCCCCCCCCCCCCCAATTCAGAGAAGGTTGCTCCAGATTCACAAAAATGGCATCATTCACTCCTTGCTCAAACCACCTATGTTCCCTGTCCAAGATCTGAACATAGTTGTCCTCAAAGGAATGTTTTTTGTGCTTGAGATGCAGGTAGACTGCGGAGTCCTGTCCTGAGGCTGTGGCTCTCTTGTGTTGGACCATTCGCCTGTGAAGCGGTTGTTTGGTTTCCTCAATATACAGTTCTGAGCATTCTTCACTGCATCAGACTGCATAAACTACACTGTCCAGCTTGTGTCTGGGTATTTTGTCCTTAGGGTGGACCAGCTTCTGCCTTAAGGTGTTGCCAGGTTTGAAATGTACAGGACTGTGGTGTTTGTTGAAGATTCTCCTCAGTTTTTCAGACACCCCAGCCACGTATGGGATGACCACATTCCTCCCTAATGACTCTGTAACGACCCTGGCCCAAGTGAAACTAATCTTCTAAGATGAAAGGGTGGAGTCCTGAGCCACAGAGTATAAATTCTGGATGTCTGCATGGGACCAGTTAGAACGGAAGAAGCTTCCTGGATAGGTAGCGAAACGTCTTCAAATCATTCTCACTGAGCACCAATGTCAAAGTAATTACTATGTAATTAATTAATGAATCAAATCCAATAACTGTAGGTGTAATTATTATTTTTTGAGGTAATATTGTCCCTTACAGTTGGACAGTCCTCTTGAGAAGCCAAATATTATGCTGCTGATAAATGAAATGTTAATCATACATCCTGTCATCACTAATAAATTAGTTTATGTCGATGCTACAGTCTGTCTAAATGAAGCAATCCTGTGGTTTGACAGCCAGGCAAAATTCTCTGCACTGTTATCTTCAAGTCCACATGTTTCAGTGGTGGTACAACATGGGGGTCAATAAAAATGTTCAGTTATTTCAAAACCAGGCATTTTGAAACAGTTCTTGTGTAAATGCACAGACAACTTACCAAATCTTTTAGTTTTAAAGAGCCTTTCCTTGCTTGTTGAAGTTCCAGTAAGAGCTGTAGCCTGGATATACACACGGTATTCGGTGTCTGGATTTAAATTTTTCAAATAGGCGTCTTGTTTCATGTCACTTACAGTGACATCTAAAACACAAACCAGCAGGAAATACGATTAGTCCACAGAAAGAACAGAAAGGCTCCTGAAAGTGTGTACTCAGTCTCAGTTGAACTTACGAAACTTTTGGTCCAAGCTACCCAAGCTATAGACGATAGTGTAATTCACAACAGCACCACTGCATATCTCCTCTGACTTTATGCTCCAGCTCACCTGGGCACTTCTGTCATATGTCTGAACATCAGTGATAGTAACATTCCCTGGACCTGCACAGACCACATTTTGAAAATCAGATTGGTAAAACACATACACCCCCAACATTGTACAAACCCCAGTTCCAATAAAGTTGGGACATTGTGTAAAATATAAAACCTGAATACCATGATTTGCAAATCCTTTTTAACCTATATTCAGTTGGTGATATTGTAAGGAAACATGGCATAGGTTTTCGTTGTTATGATGATGACACACAGCTGTACTTGTCCAGGAAACTTGATTAATTAAAAACTAATTTAATAAAACTCCATGCTTGTGTGAAAGACGTAAAAGACTGAATAACATCCAATTTTCTCTTACTGAATGCAGATAAGCCTAAAGTTATTAAAATAGGCTTAAGGAATCTAAGGATTATGCTCCCTATCTTCCTTTATGTAGACAACATTTCAGTGCATGTGTGACCATCCAGAGTATTTTAATGTCCTGTATTAATGTGTGGTACAGCAGCTGTACTGCTGCACAGAGGAAAGTGCTCCAGAGGGTCATCAGAATGGCTCAGAAGATCACTGGCTGCCCTTTCCAAGCGCTAGAAGAACTGCACAGCTCCCGCTGCCTCAAAAAACCACATAATATTATCAAGGACAGTTCACACCCTGGACACCCTCTGTTTGAACTGCTGCCATCAGGAAAATGCTACAGATAAATAAAAACAAGGACAAGCAGACTCAAAAACAGTTTTTATCCAACTGCTGTCACCACACTCAATACCAAGCAAAGCAGCTAATGTACTCTTAGTATTGCAATACATTATATAAGGAATCAATGCAATGGAATGTATGCTGATGTGTGCATGACTGATGTGTATCTGTTTGTTTTTATGCTCTTTGGGAAAGTAGCTTTTAGTGTATGTTCTTACTGAATGATTTTATATATTTGTTGCACAGAGGGGATGGCACTTTTAAATCTTGTTGTACTTATTACAATGACAATAAAGATATTCTGATTCTGATTCTGAACCTGGGAGTGATTGTGCACCAGGACCTGTTCTTCAACTGACATATAATCTTTCATCTCAGTAATATTCGTCAAAATTAGGAATATCCTTGCACATATATGAAGGCACCATTAACGCTAAAAGGTAAATACAGGTCTTGGAGCAACATATGCTGCCATCGAAGCAATGACTTTTTCAGGGATGTTTCTGCTTACTTCAGCAAGACAATGCCATGGCACATTCTGCACATGTTACAACAGTGTGACTTCGTAGTAAAAGAGTGCAGGTACTAGACTGTCTCCCTTTGAAAATGTGTTGTGCATTATGTAACACAAAACACAACAGCAAACCTGGACTGTCGAGCAACTCAAGTTGTACATCAAGCAAGAATGGAATAGAACTCCACCTACAAAGCTTCAACAATTAGTGTCCTCAGTTCCTAAACACTCAGAGTGTTGCTAAAAGGAAAGGTGATGAAAACATGCCCCTGTCTAAGCCCCTCTAGAATGTGTTGCAGGCATCAAATTCAAAATGAGAGAATATTTGCAAAAAAGCAATAAAGTTTATCAGTTATAACATTAAATATTTTGTTGTTGTAGTGTTTTCAATTGAATATAGGTTGAAAAGGATTTGCAAATTATTGTTATCTGTTTTTAATTTATGTTTTACCCAACTACATTGGAGTTCAGGTAATATTAAAAAACACAAAATTATGTACCTCCTACTCTGGAGCAGATCTGAAAGACGTCAGTGCCATGACCTGTCTTGTCTGCAAAGAGTGGTGTTACTGTTATATTGTATGGCATCTTATCCAGGAGGTCTGTAAAACACAGAGACTGGTTGTGAAATAACAACTGAAGCAACAAACATTAGGTGAAAAAGAACCACAGCGCCTGACCTTTTCCTGTTTTGTACTGCTGCTTCACAGCTGTTTATTTTCTTTATGCTTGCAGAAAAGCACCACTGGGTCATAGTTCTTAAAAAATCCACTTTATCCACATCATAGCCAACAATAAGTGCCCTCTAGTTAATGCATAATAGAAGAGCTTTTAAGAGGTTATTTCCACCAGCCCATCCATTAGCTGATGCACCCAGATCATGAATGATAATACACAGATTGAGCTGGTGATCAGAGAAGTCAAAATGTGGCGATGATAATTTGGATGAGTATGAGTTTTTTTCCGCATACATTTTTAACCTTCACAATGGCTCAAACATTCTGGTCTGTTGTCTTATACCAAATAGTTTTGTGTTGGTGATTCTCCTCTCGTCCCAGTGGTAATGATTCCCATCATGAGTCCAGTGAATCATGTAACCAGTAGCATCTGGAACAGTTGTCCAGGTAACCAGAATAGCCCCGTTAAGAGATGAGGTCTGAATGTTGGTCACACGAGGAAGGCCTGCGAAAAAATAAAATGGAAAACTTTACAGACTGAATTACTGCAATAAAAGTATAGATATCCATTAAAGGCCCCATACTGTGAAAATCAAACTTTACTGGGTTTTGCATCTATATAAACTGCATGATATAAAATTAAAACTGTGAAAATCTGAACTTGCTCAGTGCTACTCATCTTAAAAAATCCACACAAGAAGATAGGCAACAGGACAAAAAAAAATCACACTCCACATTAAATGCATTTGTTTCACCTGCCACCAGCCAGTAGAATTCAAAATTTTAAAATTTTATATTTACATTTTGAAACACCACACGTTACAACCAATCAGAGTCAACCCCACCCCTATGAGCACCTGCTAGTATTCCAGTTTTGGTTCATGAAAAAGGTCATTATGGCATGTTTACAGTGTTATTTTGTCATAATCTGATTCCAGATCACCTTATAAATTACATGTGTTTCAACCAACCAAGAGCATTTTCACAGAAAAAGTGGGCATGTACAACATTTCTCTACAAAATCAGAGCAATGTTTCAAAGACACCACCAAAAAAACAAGGAAATATGAAATGAACATAATTAATTTTGTCAGCACTTAAAAGACATATAGAGGAGCTCAGTGATAAAATACAGGATTTCTTTTAAAAAAATGTATAGGACTCACTCTCTGCAATAGCTGGAACATAAAACGAGCTGTCTGCAAGCAGAACTTCATTATAAAAAACTGTGAGACTTATTGTATGTGCATCTTGATCCACAGCAATATCACAAGTTAAATTTCCACATGAAGTCGTATTCACTTCAAACATCTTGTAGGGAGTTTGTTTAATAATGTAGTTAAAGGTGCCTTCACATCTTGATGGAATCCCCTGCGTAGACAGAGTGTACAATGCAATGAAATGAATGACTTTACTTAACTGTTAGGCTGCGAGTTTAAAGTGACATCAAGGCAGTAATGTTCCCTCACCTTCCACATGACATGAACTTCTCTCATTCCAGTTTCTCCTGGTTGAGCTATGTTCCTCCACAAGTGCAGCTTGATGTCACTTCCTGCAAAGATTTATAATACATTCAAAACAATATGTCCTGCAATGGAACACAATGCAACTTAGATACAAATCAGAGGTATATTACTTTCTCTCCATTGCATTTGTCTGACAGATTTAGTTACTTGGGCTGTTTTTCTGGAAATGTGAGCCTTTAAAGTTCCACGAGTGCCAAAAATATGACGTAACAGGAAAATAAAGCTCTTCCATAAACTTGTACAGCAGTATGAATCATTCACAGGTTTCCTGCATTTTCTTGCATTTTGATTTTTCATACTCTAAATACTGTAACTTTTTCTTAATGATACTTTCATGTTGCAATTTTACATCAATAAGATTTTAAATGATTCTGTATTTTTAAAAAGTATTTTAGTGTAGCATTACTGCCCTGGCTTAAATAAAGAATGCCATCATATCATCATATTAAATATACATACTTCAAACTATTAGAAAAAAACATGGTAATTATGGGCCTTATATAGACAAATATTTTGGCTTGATAGTGCAAAAAGGATGGTGTAATATGTATTATTAAAACAACTCCATCCCCATCCGGTGCTTCATTTGCTTTCAGAGCCAGCAGTAGTGTTTCTAGATTTCATGCTACATAGCAACCATTTTCAAATACACAAACTATGCTAATTAGTGTATTTAAAGATCCAGTGTGTAGGATTTAAATGGGCCTCTTTTTCAGCAAAGAAATGCAAACTGTATAATATATTCAATTATTCTCAGGTATGATTACCTGAGAATAAGAATCACTGGGTTGAATAAGCCATTTAAATCTACAGAGAGAGTGCATCCCCTTCCATGGAATTCACCACGGTTCTATAGTCGATTAAAACAAATAATTCAAATACTGACTTTGGTGCGGACTTTTGAATTGTTGCAGTCACAGTCGGCTCTTCTAAATACTTTTGGATGGATAAGGAAATGTTGGGCTGTTGAGTAGATTTCAACCTGCAACTTCACCATTAGATGCCACAAAATCTTACACGCTGGAGCTTTAAATAAATCCAAATAGAAGTGGAATGACAGTCCACATTAGCAGCATAATATGTTGTCCTAAGCTTAAGCAAATGTGCGAGTAGTGACAAACAGTAAATTTAGAGGCATCCATATTTATAGAAATATTGTAAATCATAGACAAAGCTTTCATAGGTCCCAGGCCATAATAAACACGGGTGATTCTTTTACTCTTACTTTTTAGTTTGGTCAGAACCTTCCTCTCGTGGCTCCAGTTGCTCCAGGGGGCCTGGTCTAAAGCACAGCGGACAGAAACTCTGTACTCTGTGCATGATTCAACTTGTTCAATAATCAGGTTTAAACTTTTAGTAAGCACCACCTGTGTTGAGAAATAAAGGAATGGGGTCACACTCTGCTCACTGAATGGTCACACAGACAGCCAAAATGTGGGAAAAAATGATTAGGGTTTGTTGAGCCTGACACTGATTTCATTTACATACACACAAAATCTGTGATCATTATCAGATTTCTGTGGTCATGTAAATGAGCTCATTGTAACAAAGAACCAATGGCAGTGTTTTTGTTAACAGGAGATACTTTGTCATTACAAAAATTATCTCTTACCTGTGGAGTCTCGTCACTTACAGCTATAGCCTATAAGACAAACAGTCAAAGAAATAAAAACAACCGTATTATAGCTTTTATTGCATTTATTTTCCCAGGAAATAAGTACAATTGGAGAAAGGTTGTGAATTCAGATTTGGATCATTTTACTTCAGCTCACCACATCATCCCCTTAATGCACACTTATATACATTTCATTATTCTGGGTTAGTGCTTTCATAATTTACAAATGGCAGCACAGCTTGGAGAGCTTCAATTTAATTCACTCATACTGTTATCACATATATGTGTGATGACCCACACTGTATAAAGGAATTTGTTGGGTTTAATTTTTTGCTGATATCACAAAAAAACAGCTATCATCTTTTAATTCCTTATTTTTTGCCTAATAATATACCAATATTCATCTTTGAACATGAGTTAAATGAAGAAAATGGCACATGTCAGGTCTACACAATGCTAAATTTAGTTTTATACTGTTTATAATGGTTGTTAAGTGCGGCCCGAGGTGCTGTACACACCAGGTTTTGTTTTGTTTTCTTTTGTCTGTGGTGTTGCAGTGGGCTCTCCTTGTGTCTCAGCCCCTCCTCTACCCTGACCTGCCCAAGCACCTGCACTCACTCTGGTTGATGAGTGGGCAGGTATAAGAGGGAGTGGAATGGCTGTCACACCTATGGCAGCTGACCAAGGAGGTACCAACACCACCATTTGGTTTGCTTTTTTTTTAAAAAAAAAAAAAACCCCAGCTGGTTAGATTGTTGGGAATTTGCTTGAATTGGCAATCTCTGGGAGTCTACTTTTCAGCTTTTGATTTCTGTTTACTTTTGCCTGTTAGGTTAGTTTAGTGGGGTAGCGCCAGCTTCTATTGCCCTATGTGAGTTGGTCCAATTGTTTCCCCTTTTGTTGATTTCAGCCGGGGCCTCTTTGTTTCATTCTGTGGCATCCTTTACATGTTGTGGCCTCTGTTTGACCTCTCGATGTTACAGGGGCTGCTGAACGAGTAGTTCTGACCCAAAGTGAAATGGGTCACCATCACTGAGGCAGATATTAGATAGAATATTCTTTCCTGAAACTTTAAATTGGATATCATCTGTATCTTTGAGTTTGTATGTTCTGGCCAGGTGTTTAAAGTTCACTTAGGATCCTCTGTATTCAGTACATAATGAGGTAAATTAGCTGCTTTTACCACCCACCTATGATGTAAGATCATAGGTTGCAATATATTAATTGTTGGCCCATTTGAATGCATCTTGCATCAAACATGATGACATGGAGAAAGGTACTGGACAGCTGATTGTGGCGCTGACAGAAATATGGGCTTTTGTGTCCAAATCTGTTGGAATCCTTGTCATATGAGCTGTATCACATTTTTGGTCATAAGCACAAAACTGCAGGAACTAAAAAGAACAATATAATAAATAAAAGGAACAAAAATATCCATTAAGCAGAAATTGCTACCAAAAGTGAACATAATAAACAAAAATGAAGAAAATGGTCAAGAAAATTGACATAAATTAACAAAATATGGAAAAAAAAGCCCAACGTGTTTGGAACAACTGGAGTCTGAGAAGTGACACAGCTTCATCTTCTTCCAAACTGAGTGAACTCATCCTCCTTTGGCTCTTTCTTTTTTCATTTATGGTTAATTTTCTTGATTATTTTATCCATTGTTTATTGTTCATTTTGTGAATTTTCTTTTGATCATTTTGTTGATTATGTTGTTCATTATGTTGCCTTTTTATTATACAATTCATATTTGCTCACTGATTTAGTGCTTATGACCAAAACTATTACAGCTTGGACATGAAATAAAAATTCCTCTGGATTTGGAAAGACTTCCTCACATTCCTATCAGGTGTCCTGATACTTTCGTTCATATAATTTCTATAGTACAGTACCTTTCTGTATTTGACCTGACATGGACCGAGTTTGAGTCCTCTTTGCTGGTTCCACTCAACCAACAGATGATCGGGGAACGCAGTCACATTCACCTGCCGTGGAATTATTTTCACTGGTGGAACACAATCACATAAAGCAGGGATTTATACCAAATGTTACAAAAAAATCTAACATTGTCTGCACAATCTGTTCTACATGACTTACATCTCTGAAGGGGGTTGAATTCATAAGGTACAGATTCAGCTTCCCAAGCAGCAGTTTTAGCTCGTACAATGACAGAGCCGTTCATTTCAATTGATAGATGCTTGTAAACATGACTTAAATAATTGGTTGTACAGGTTCTTGTTTGGGATTGGCAGATTTCTGTTGGTTTAGAGGCTGGAGAAAAGGTGCTGAAAGACATGCATAATTCATTAAGGATATAAATCAACAAGATAAATGGTCTATGTAAAAAAATATATATGGACATAAGTGCTGGGATATTTGACTTTGGAACCTACAGGAACATGGACATCTCTTTAAAAATAATGATAGATTTTGGGCTGAAGTACTGTATTAAAATGAAGAATATAATAAATACAATGTACAAAGATCTGCATTATAATACATAAAATTAACAAAAAATTTGCATTATAATAGATAAAATGAAAAAAATTAGCTTCGTAATAAATAAAACTAATAAAAATTGGCATTGTAATAAAGAAAATGAACAAAAATTGCTATTAAAATAAATAAAATCAACAAAAACTGCTTTAGTAAATAAAACAAATAAAAATTGGTATTTAATAAATTAAATGAACAAAAATTGGTGTTATAATGAATAAAATGAACAAAAATTAGTATTACAATAAATAAATGAACCAAAAACTTGTATTATAATAAATGAACAAAAATGTGTATCATAATAAATGAAATGAGCAAAAATTGGTGTTATAATAAATAAAATGAACAGAAATTGGTATTATAATAAATAAAAGAAAGAAAAACTTGTATGGTAATAAATAAAATGAGCACAAATTTGTATTATAATAAATGAAATTAACAAAAATTGGCATTGTAGTGAATAAGAGGAACAAAAATTGGTATTATAATAAATAATATGAACAGAAATTGCGATTGTAATAAATAAAAGAAACATATATAGCATAATAAGCTAAATGAACAGAAATTGGGATTATAATAAATAACATGAACAGAAATTGGTATTGTAATAAATAAAAGAAACAAAAACTTGTATTATAATAAATAAAATGAATACAAATTTGTATTATAATAAATGAAATGAACAAAAATAAACAAACACAAACCACATGATTAAAAAACAACAGAAGTCAATACAATTGACCAAGAAAATACATTATAAAATGAACAAAATGATGAACAGAAATGATCAGAATGACCAAGATGAAGTTTGCCACGTCTTAGATATTTTAAAGTCTTCCTAGATGTAACAGAGCATCATCTTTTCTTCTCATCCTCCCCTCACTTAGTTGTGCAGATTTTTCTTTTGTTCACGTTTTTGGACATTTTTTGTAAATTTTTGGTTATTTTCTTGCTCATTTCATTCATTTGTTTTAGTTTATTTATTATATTGTCCATTTCTTTTTCATTGTTTTAGTGATATGATGTTTAATTTGTTACAGCTCACATATGACAAGGATTCCTGTAAGTCAGTCTGCCTTTCTAATACTACTTAGTGTATGAAACTCACCAAAATACAGTGTAGCTTATATCCAATGAAGAATTCATATGATGTTGCCAACTGCATGTGAACAGTTCTGGTGTATTTTGCCATGTCTGATTTTCTGAATGGAAGATGCACGACAGTTGTTGGGGTCTTGCTGTAGAAAAACACAGAAGCATTATTAATAGTTCAGTTTTTGCAGGCAAAGAGTATAAATGTCAGCATAAGTACCAATAAAAGCCTCTTACTGTATGTTCTGATGGTGGTTCCACCGAGGACCAGCAGGTTATCAGCACTATGGCATTCCACCACAGCCCTGTGGTGAGTAAAGTTCCTCAGCACCAGGACGGCATGAGAGGAGTTTAGAACCTGTGACAAACTCTCATCAACATGTTCCTTATTCACCGTCCAGAAGATTTTGCCAGGGGAACAAGAACTCTGGCACAGGATGGAGGCATCAGATCCCACTTCAATGTACTGGTCTTTAGGTAAAACGTTGCAGTGGTTGTCATAATGGCCTGAAGAAAATTAGATTTTAAAAAATCTTTACATAACACTTTTTTGTTACATGTTCTTTTATAAAAGGTTTCCTATTGATGTAACCAAGGGCGTAGGTTGTGTCTGCACATTGATGGGGACAAAATCGGCAAAAAAATTAGTGAGCATGAATGTAATAATCAAAACAATTAGTAAAAATTGGGCACTGATATTTGGAATTTTCACTTATCGGTACATGTTTTTTTTTTAATCCGACAGGCTGATATCAAGCAATAAATTAAAAACTGGGTTATTCTGGCTCAGCCGCCCCCTCTCTCTCTCTCTTTCTCTCTCTCTCTCTCGCTCTCTTTCCTGCCACTTCTGTCTCCAGCATTGTTCCGCTCACGGTGCCATCTGATTGGTTAAGCAAGCCAAGGTATGCGTAAGTGGCACACACACGGCGGAGAGGTAAAGTTTTCTCGTGCGGAGAAGCTTTGGAGAGCACACACGTGTCGAAGGTAAACGCAGAAAACGCTCCCGAAATTGTAATAAACATGCCAGTGCTCCATATCTCACAACTACGTGCTCATTGCAGCAGAATAATGTAAGAGCAGAATAAACATTAGCAGAAGCTAATATTTACTCCACTCTTACGTAGATCCTGCCATGTTTGTGAATTGACTTGAAAGAAGGTGCTGATAATATCGACAGTCAAACAGTCCGTGATAGTAAAAGCATGTGTGTGTGATTGAGAG
>JAQQAE010007130.1:0-16096 GCA_029823295.1 Pseudamia nigra
CCATGTTGTTTTGAGTTTAGGGGGGAGACGCTGACAGAGAATGAGCACAAAAACACGCCGACAGACATAGCAAGCAGAGAAACAGGGACGGGAGCAGATAGAAATGCATCCTCTCTCTCTGAAAGCCACTCTCAATCTCCACTTATTCAAATGTGTTCCCCAAATGCAAACACCATCTGAGGTGCTGTAAACTGGTGGTTTCTGAGCCTGGTAATTTGAATAAACTTCTCTGCAGCAGAGGTAGCTCTTGGATTTCTTTTCCAGCGAAGGTCCTCATGAGAGCCAGAGTTTCATCATAGCATTTGATCATTTTGACAACTGTACTTGGGGACACATTCAAAGTTCTCAAGATTTTCAGATCGACCGAGCTTCATTTCTTGAAATAGTGATTGACTTTCTTCTCCCTTTCCTGCCACAATGTGGATTTGTAGATAGATAGATAGATAGATAGATAGATAGATAAATAGATACCGTAGATAGCTAGATAGATAGATACTTTATTGACTCCATAAAGGGAGATTCAGCAAACTGTAGTTTGCACCAACCTTAAGAGAGAGAAAAAAAGGGGGGAAGGGGGGGTTAGCAGCTGCACCCCAAGGCCAGCACAGGGAGCCAAAGCAAAAACAAAAGATGACAGTCTCTTTTTCACAGAAGCACAAAAAAATGAATCTCCTCATTATTCCAATTCTATATTTTTGGTACTTAAGCACTGATGATGAAGGGACATCAACACTTTTGTGTTGTTGACCACTCTTTGATTTAACCCCATCCTGAGGACACACAGGTTCCCCTGGACCCATCTTCCTGTTCAAAAAAAGGATGTCAATTGCATTGAAGGTCCAGCTGATCAATTCCATAACTCTTTTGGGTTTAGGCAGAGATGCTGTCAGGGCTCGAAGCAAACACACAGAGAGGACACAGCAAGAAGGGAAACTGGGGCAGCAGCAACAGATGAATGTGTCTGCACTCTCTGAGAGCCTGTAGAGAAAACAGTACAGTACAGTGGAGTAGTTGTAGTGGCACTAATAGGACTAATGCAAGGAACACAATGCTGTCGTCAAAGCTAAATGTGACTACTTTGGATAAACTAAAATATAACACACATTCTTGGTTAACACTCTCTTGTTTACTCCATCATTTCATAATGGTGTTCATTCACAGTTTGGATGTCTTCACTATTAATATACCAATGTAAAAATGATAAAAATAATGATAAACCCCTGAAGTAAAAGATGTTTCCAAACTTTTTACTGGTGGTGTTTGTACTTTTTGATTACTGTTTTAGTGCTGTTGGCTTGACTATACAGGTGTTTTCCTCTCATTTTTAGGTGGAAACCAGATTATCAAGTACAGCCCTTGGTACAAGCCGCTGGTGTGGTTCTGGATCCTGGTGGGTTTGGCGTACTTTGCAGCTGTCCTCAGCATGATAGGAGACTGGCTTCGAGTGCTGTCTAAAAAGACCAAAGAGGAGGTGGGGTTCATTTGATTACATAGCACACTATTACATTAGAGTGGCAGAAAATAAAAGGTCAGTCAGCTGCTGCCTACCCGACCCATCTGCTTTGTTCTCTTACTTTGCACATTAATTTCTGCTTGGACTTTGCTTCATAATATAGGCTTCAATTGTTAAAGGTGTTCAAGGGTTAAACTGTTTTTCTCAGCCCCAAAAAAACTTTTATTTCTGTTCTGTTGTGTTCTCTGTAGGTGTATAGTACATAATTATGAGGGGGAACCGGTGGCAAATTTGACATTTTCTGGCTTTAGTTTTAGCTTTACAGCAGACTGCAGTTCCTCCATTTTGGGGTTGCAACCACCTAAAATGCCTGATTCCACAGCTGCTTTTGTGAAAAATGAAATGCGAGCTGAATTTTAAACATTTTATGCAGACCATTGGGGAAACTCCTTGCAGGATGTCACATTGCATTATCTGCTGTTAATGAAACATTTACACTGTGCCTTCATAACGAGAACCAACCTTAACTTTTCATCAGTGTTTTGCTTTTGAGTGTAAACAGTGCTCTGGGCCCTTTATCATCATCCTGTCAACTATGTGAAAAACCTTGGAGTATTTTTGATGGTTCCTTTAAATTTCACAGACAAGTGAGTGCAGTAGTCCAATCCAGTTAGCTAAGGTAAAGTCATACCTTCCATTTAATGCCTTTGAACATCTTATTAATTTGGTCATTACCTGCCCATTGGACTACTGCAACTCTCTGTATTATTGTCTGGACTAGTTCGCCATACATCATCTTCAGCTGGTTCAAAAAGCAGCTGCTGGCCTGCTGAAGTGACAGGAACCCCGGTGCTGGCCTTTCTATACTGGCTTTCTGTTACATGGAGAATCCAGGTTGAAATCCTACTTTTTCTTTTTAAATCACTAAATGTTCTGGCTCTGTTTTATCTTTTTGAGCTGTTGTCTATTCATGCGCCAGCCAGAACCATGAGGTCCAGCTCACAGCTGATTTTATCCACACAGAGGACAAAACTCGAGGCGACAGAGCCTTTTCTGTGGCACTTCCCAGAATATGGAACAGTCTGCTCCTACATAATACAGTAGATCTGCACAAACACTAGGGCACTTTAAATCTTTACTGAAGACACACCTTGATGGACGGGCATTTAGCACAGGTTGAGCTGGGTGTTTATTTGTATTTAATTGTTTTATTGTACTGCATTTTAATGTAAGGTGTTTTGAATTGTTTAATTGTGTTTATTGCTTTTAGTTTGTATTATTTTAGTTTACCCAGTTTATTGTTTTATCTATTGTTCTTATACAGCACTTTGGGCAGCATGAGTTAAATGTGTTTTATAAATAAATCTGACTTTGAAGTAGAACAAAGATGTGAGGTCAGTGACATCATTTCTGGCTCAATGTTTACATCATAATTGGACAGAAGTTGTGATGATTGGACAGAATTTGCAAGAATAGTTCAAATTTTAAAATTTTAATATACGGTAATAAGAATTGCGCATGCTTCATATATGCTTTTATTTGGAGTCTGGTAGAAGCTGATTGTTGGCTGATGTTAACTAAAACCATTTCTAAATCAACAACTAGAGAAGTGTAACACTCATACTTACCTACCTTTACATCCTTGTTGTGTTGCAGTTCTGAAAAGAATTTTTCACTTGATATCAGATTCCAAGTCAGAATCTTAGTGGTGATGAAGCTGAAGCCATGAGAGTGTGGTATACAGTACTTCAACCTTCACCTCAAATCAGCATTTTGCTTTAGACAATTGTATTTTGAGACGTGGTTTCCATTTGTGAAGATTGTCTAGGTGAATACATTGCAGAAGAGACAATGGTTTCTGTAATGATTAAAAAAGCTAATCGAAAGATTGGTGTGTATTAGAATGTTGAACACTAGCTACTATTAGATTACTATCCACTAGAGGGTCTCCAACACAACTTTCATTTAAGCACTAAAGTATGCACAAATCTGTAATGATGAACTTGTAGTTGTTGCAAAAATGTCACAACATCCTCAAATGAGTGATTTCAGCGTATTGCTAATGTCTTTCTAATGCTCACATGTCCTTTTCTGATCCTTTCCTAATTACACTTTTGCTACAGGTTGGGGAGTTTAAAGCTCATGCAGCTGAATGGAAGGCGAGCGTACGTGCTGAGCTTCGAGAGACGAAGCGGCGGCTCAGTGTTGAGCTCCATGACAAGCTCCAACGGGCTGCCACCATCCGCAGCATGGAGCGCCGTCAACTTGGCCTGGACCAGCGAGCTCATTCCCTGGATATGCTGTCTCCAGAGAAAAGGGCTGTCTTTGCCAGCCTTGACGCTGGCCGCTTCAAGACCTCATCACAGGAGAGCATTGACACCAAGCTGAACAATCTGAGGTTGAAAGGTGCCTGCGAGTCGTATGACCATCAGAGGAGTGAGCAAACACAGCAAACAGCATCTTCTGAGGAGAACCTCTTCAACATGCGTTTTGGCTCGCTCACCAAACTGGCCCGACGCAGCAAGAACCGTGAGCTTCGGAGGAACATTCCAGATGTTCGACGTGCGAGTGAATGCATCATCAATGGCAGCGCCATGCTGGGGGAGGTGAGGGCGGAAGAAGGAGAGGAAAACAGGGAGCCAGATGAAGAAAACAGAGAAAGAAAAGAGGAAAATATCAGCCTGACAAACCTGTCACAGTATGTAATGGAGCGCAGCAAGTTGAATGGGTTCATACCAACACAGGCTAAAGACAGAGAGAGTGACTAGATATTGAATGAAAGAAGACATGCTATTGAGTGTGGAGAAAGAAAGAGAAACTGAGTGAAAGCTGCAGAGACAGAATGAGAGTGCACAGTCCTTTGAGATGTCAAGAAATGTGCCTTTCTGTTTTCCTAATTGGAACTTCTCCCAGGAAATTCAGTCATCATGCCATAGTCATGGAAAGAAAACATGTTGCCAAAAATGAATAAAACTAAAGAGACAGAAGAGACTGTTGTTAAAATACCTCATTTTGGATGCTGGTGTACAGGCTCCTTATGAACTTGCCAGTTCTGACGTCTCTTGTCTCTTTGTGGCTACTATGAGACAATTTGGAAATGTTAATGTAGAGTCTTATTTTTTAACAATGTGGGTAGGATGTCTAGAAAAATAGATCTGTGTCATCCATCTTCAGGAACATTATCGATCTCTGCTTTGTCATCTCATAATGCCGTGGCTATTTTTAGCTCAACAGCTCGCTACAAAAGGACTTCAACGTTTAATGAATGGAAATTGGGAGGCTGTGTTTCTGGTGGATCAATAGACAATATGAGCATTTACCTAGTTGACATGTACAAGTAATCATAAATGGTATATGGACTTTGCAACTGTAGCTGTAGGATACAAACTGCTGCATATTAAAAGCTTAAAAAAACAAATGATCTATATACCTTGACATGCATGGTTATTAAAACTCAACCATAGCAGATAATTGACATAAACTAACTTGAAAGCTTAGAAACAGCTGTTCTAATGATTCTTGTTCTTTCAGTAGTAGCTGCCACCTTTCTCTTAACTAATCTACACAACTGCTGGAAACCTCCTTATGGACACACATCTAATTTCTCTCTCTTGGCCATGAGATTGTCAGAGTTTCACTTTAATTGTCTTTACTTGGGCATTGATTTATGTCTTGAGACTGATTCTTTGACTCTTTAATTGATTAATGTGAAGTTTTGATTTTGCAACTACAAAGCATGTTTGCATATTCATCTCCTTTTTACATCAACCAAGCACTTCCACCATGTTTTTCATTCAGGTGCAAAAAAAAAGAGCTTAACTTGATATATTTCTGTCTAATGTTGTTGCATTTATCTTGCTGTAGCTTCTTGAGCTCTACTCACTGAAGTGAATGACACTGAAACACTTTGATGCATTTCAGCATTATTTACAATATACAAGTTCAGTTTAACAAAATGATTTGTTAATGGGCTTCATTTCTAAAAGTGAAATACTTACAGCTACTTTATAGCCAGTGTTGAGAAGTGCAGTAGTTAAGATTTTAGTAGTCACCATGTTAAAAATGAGTTCAGTTTTTAGAGCCAAGTAACTGCATTCAGACAAGAGGGTGGGGCTGGAAAGTAGTGATAGGTGGGTCAAATCCCTCAGAATATAAAATGGCACCAACGGAAAGCTGCTCATTGGCTACGGTGCCAAAAAGATTCTGATTTCTGTGTTACTTCCTCATCACTTCCACTTGTGTACTATGGCTGCTGTGCATCCATTCTAGTGCTTCACCCCTCCACACATTCAACCAATGACAATGCAGTGATGTCTTGGATTTTTGAGCATTTGGATGATTTTGATCATTTAAAAACCTGTGCTAGTCTGGCATTCAGTTCTAAAATAAAACATCCTTGAGTGACACTTACCAAGCTAATGCTAACTTACATGAAACACCTTACTAACACTGCTATATTAAAAGCCAATGAGCTAAATTCTGTTAACATGTGAGGTATCATAATTATGTAACTTAACTGTGGCTTAACTGTGGTTCTCAGACTCAGCTCCTCCCGACAGGAGGAGAGTCTTCATAACGGGAGCATTACAGTGCATGTGTGAGAGACGTGATGCTGCCAAAAAAGCTCTGAAATAGACATTTCAAGTGCATTTCAAAACATTCACATGCAAAAGGACACATAAACATCACCCACACCATTGCAAAGGTCTGTGGGAAGATTCTGTGTGGAAATATAACCCAAACCGATCACTTCCATACCTATTGCTGTGAATTTAATTTTAGTTGTCTCTTCTGACATGTAGTCACACTGGACTCTGCTGAAACATCCTGTATAGGATGGAAAACAGGAGTCAAATAGAAAGTCCACTCAGAGGGGAGTGTGTGTGCAGTTAAATCATCCAGCACACACTGACAGATGGATTGAAATGATTGAGAGGATAATTAATGGATGCCTTTTTTAGAATAAGGCTACATACTTGGCTTTTAAGTCACTCTTTTTACAATTAAAAATAGGAAGTTATGCAGAAATTCAGTATTCATATCATTGCAATGAGCATGATAATTAGCTATAGAGACTAGTACTGTCTTTTTGTAAACATATCTTTGCTGTTAGATTTACAGTAGAATTGTAACAAGATAGTCTATGACTTTGTATTGAATCCAGCCTCAAGTGGGCATTTGAGGAGCTCGTGGCACTTCAGGTTGGTTTCATATTTAAGCCCGGGACATTGCACTTTGTGTAGATTTAGTGACATCTTCTTGTAAGCCGTCCTACCATTGACTGTATTGGACTGAAATTTCACTCCTGTGGTTTTGGAGACTTTTGTTTTCAGTACTGAAAAGCATTCAAATACAATTTGATAATTCACTGTAATCTAATTAATAACACCACATTAACTACTTCCTCCCCAGCACTGGCTTTAACCTTTTAATTACATTGATGCATCATGCTGAGCAGTTGTTTGTGTGTACAGTTGATTTATGAAAAGATCACATTAAATGTAGTGAGTGCCTTTTTCCACCTAATAAATATCACAAAAACAATTCATCTGGCTATTAATGTGTAGTATTTCATAATACATACTTACTATATTATAATACACCAGTATTTTAATATAATAAATATATTTCAATTCCAAAAAAGTTGGGATGTGAATAAAATGTAAATAAAAACAGAATGCAGTGATTTGCAAATCTCATAAACCCATGTTTTATTGCGAAAAGAAAATAAACAACCCTTCAGATGTTGAAACTGAGACATTTATCATTTAATGGAAAATATTAGCTCATTTTGAATTTGATGGCAGCAACAGATCTAAAAAATGTTGAAATGGGAGCAACAAAAGGCTGCAAAAGTAATTGGTATAAAAACACAACAAAAACATACTGGAGGAGCATTTAACAATGAATTAGGTTAACCAGCAGGAAAGTGACAAGACTGGATACAAAAGGAGCATTTTAGAGACAGGGTCTCTCAGATGTAAAGATCTGTACCCAATCTGTAACAAACAAAATTTCAGGAAAATGTCCCTCAGTGTAAAATTGCGAAGATGTAGAAGATCCCACCATGTACATCCATTTTCTACCCCTTAGAGAATGTCGGTTAGGACAAAGGTTCACCGATCAGCTCATTTAAAATGGTCTGAGGTGTCAATTGACCACAGAGCAGTTTTCAATTTTGCTTCAGACCATTTTAAATGAGCTGATCGGTGAACCTTTGTCCATCTTTGCATCTGAGAAGCTCTGACTATAAAAAATGCTCCTTTTATACCTAGTCATATACCTAATTATTTGTCAAATGCTCCTCCAGTTGTTTTTGATTTTGTGCCTTTTGTTGCTCCTAATCCAACTCTATTTTGAGATGTTTTTTTTGCAGTTAATTTCAAAATGAGCTAATATTTTTCATGAAATTGAAAACATCACATGTTTTATTGAGAATCAAATGTGTTTTCATGAGACCAGCAAATCTATGCATTCTGTTTTTAGTAACATTTTATTTACATCTTAATGCTGCTGGAACCTCGGTCGTATTTTTAATAGTGGTAACTGACATCAATTATTCACAAGAAAACAGGGACGACCTCTGTGATGTTTAAAGCAGCATTAGTCTCAGCTTCTCAGGAACATGTAAAACAAATATTTGCCAAAAATGTTTTCCATCCTGGGTCATTTCAATTCTTGGACCTTTTAAGTAGATGGTTTTTACTTGTTTTACTTTTTTAGGAAATTAAATAATTTTGGGGAAATTGAACTCACTTTGATTTCCTGCAATTATCTGCACATACATTTCCAGTCAACCATCTTTTTGAATGTTAGGGTTACTCTTTTCAACATTGTACACCAACACTGAAGACATCCACACTGTAAACAAAAAAGTGTTAAACAGAATATGATCTATATTCTGGATTGCCCAAAGTAGCCAGATTTAGCTTGTATTGCATGTCTTCAGCATTAATGCATAATGTTGAAATATTAAAAATAAAGAAAAACCAGCAGCGGAGAAGGTGTATCCGGATTTTTGACCGGCACTACACATTATCACAGTGAATTTGCCCTGATGCAGCCAGTGGGTAATTAAATGACAGAGTTTATTAGTACTGTATTACGTAACTGTCTCTTCACGTGTTGTCGTGAAGCCCAACGTCTCCATCTGTGCTCGTGTAGCTCGAAGCCTGTCATGTGTGTCAAAGTGTATATGGTGAAAAGACCTGGCTGGCAGCACCACAAAAGAAATTAATCAGAGGCAGCTCAGTGAGAGGGGAGCTATAAATTACATGTCCGTGTGGGCAATGTGTGTTTTTGTGGCATTTTCCATCAAGGTGGACGTGACCTCAACTTGCTCCGCCTCCTCCTCTCCTTGTCATTTGTTTGTCGATCTCAATGTTCTGGTCCCCATGCCCTCCTCCCCCACACATTATGAATCAGCCTTCGACTTCACCCTGACGTTTCTCAATTTTTTTTTTTTTTATGTAAAAAGGCTGTTGGACAAGCACTCTTTTGGTTTTGAGTGACATCAAAATGCTCTCTGAGTCATTTTTAATGTTAATTCATCATTTTCATACACAGAGACATAAAAACTGAGAGTTTGTGCCAAACCAGCATAATGGCCTTGATTTCTGTAGTTCAGTTCTTCATTCATAACCGTACAAGATGGGAACAATTCTCTCACAGTTTGCCAGTAGTTTGTTACAATACCTTTTTTTTTTTTAAAGAAAAATTAAAGATGGAAGACGTTAAAATATGAGGTTAATTAATAACATGAGATAAACACTTGTCTATTAACCAACCAATATCCAGGAAAGCAGATGCAGCCCAGATACGAACCCTGATTCTAATGAAGTTGGGACATTGTGTAAAGTGTAAATAAAAACAGAATACCATGATAGCCAAATCCTTTTCAACTTATATTCAATTCAATACACAATGTTCAAACTGTTTTTTTGCAAATATTCACTCATTTTGAATTTGATACCTGCAACATGTTCCAAAAGAGCTGGGACAAGGGCCACAAAAGAATGGAAAAGTAGCAGAATGCTCAAAAAACACCTGTTTGGAACATTGCACAGGTGAACAGCTAATCTGGAAATAGGTGAGTGTCATGATTAGGTATAAATGGAGTGTCACCGAAACGGTCAGTCGCTCACCTGTAAGGATGGGGCGAGGTTCACCACTTTGCACATTTCCAGCTATACCCAGCACTGAGCGTCTCTGCGTTATGGTCCTCTTCCAGTTGTTGTTCTTTTCCTTTTTCTATGCAGATTCCACTAGAGTGTTTGCTTTGTGATGTTTCCAGGAGGTTTCCGTAGGATGTGACAAATCCATCCCCACTTCCTTTTTGTTATTTGTTGGGCTGTTAGTAAGTTCTTCAATCCATTTTTTTCCAGCAACTGGACATTTCACCACTAAACCAAGTGGCTTCTTCAGTTCTGGAACTGAAAACACAACAGTTCAGGTGCTGGAAAAAATGTGGAAAAAAATATGCCACCACTGACAGATGACCAATTATTAACACACAGTTACAGTCAAGAAAATTACCCTGGATTTGATTTAAAAACACAGGCATAGTCCAAAGTTCAACTGTCTTTAATAGTTTGAAGAGCAAGAAAAAAAATCTTTCTGGAGCCATAAAATAAAATGAAGTAACAATTTAAATGCAGGCACTACAGGTGTTTTAATCTACAATGACCTGTTGACGTTAACATACTTCCAAAGCAGTGCTGAAACAAAACTGTTATCGTTCTGTTAGAGCGGCGCAAGCTCAAGTCAGGGTGGAAAAAGCCAGAATTTGGAAACAGTACTCATTTTACCATCCAAATCAAAATACTATATAAAGATAAAGTCTGATGTATTTTCACACCTTATGGAAAAAATGCACATACATTTCCAAAAATCTCCCATATTGAGCCAAAGATGAGTCAACTGAAGGAACAGTGATTACAGCTGTCAGTCATGTCTGTCTGTGATTAGTCAAAGTCATAACAAAACAGGTCATAGTGATTGGACAGGGGGAAAACAGTCATTCTACAGTATGTTGTTTTTAGATATTTTCATGTTGACATGTTTCATATTGTAGCTCTAACAGAGCTGTAAAGACATGATATTCTTCTTGACTCGATTTGAGTAAAGTACAGCTGTTACATTAGAGACGTGTGTGGATTTTATCCCAAGGGAAGACATGTTTTTTGTGCGTACACATACTAACACGTACGCAAACTAATCTCACAAAGTGCACAAGAATATGTGGCAGATGTAGCTACAGGAACAAGATAAAATGCCACTTATAGTAAGTGATAGAAGACATGAGATGAATTCAGGCCATAGTGTAAATTAACTGAGCTGCATTGGACGACGTGGAACAAAAAACCCGTTCTGTGTGAGTTCAGTATTTGCCCACAATGTCCCTGTGTAGTCAAGCATAAATCTTGCATGTAACAGTCTGTTCTGTACCTCAAACCTTTGATTTTCTCTGACAGAAAGCAGATTTTCTTGACCTAAATCATTTCTCCACGAGAGTTCCACTGTTCCAAACTTCTGCCTGTAAAGTAGTGTGACTCACCCATGCTGTGGGTGGATGTGACCTCTCTGAAAATTCAAAACGGAGAAAGTACTGCTGCTGTCTTTAGCAGCCACGGAAACAGAAAACAAAATCATGTATGCCCATTAGACTCTAAACCTACATGTAAAGCTACAGAATAATAGCTCCATGGTGCAGGGAGGTAATGTGCACTGTGAACATAGCTTGAACAATGTCTGCAACCCTACAATTTCAGCCCACAATTTCCAGTGACAGTACCGATTAGCTTTGTTATTCCTGGTGTGACTGAGACATAACATAGAATTAGCAAGTCACTTGCTTGTAAATGTTATTTATTTAAATATGCATTCAAATAAAAGCTGTGATTCCTGGCCAAAGATGCTGCCACCAGAAAGAAGCATTTAAGATTTAACAGGTGGGTATGATGTGCAATTTGTCAAACAGATTACACCATCTGTCAGGAGTCTGTAAAAAAACAAAAAACAGCACATAAGGCATTTTAGATTTTAGGCCTAATGTTTTGGTGTGTATTTTCCAATTACAATGCATGCTCATGTGCTTATATGAAGATTTGTACATGCCTATGTTTGGACGGGGAACTCGTTTGACTCACAAGTTGTTACATGCTGTTGCTTTCAATCACCAATAGTAGGAGTTATACCCCTATAGCATCAACTCCTGATACAGGGTACAAAGAGAAGTCAATATAAATCCATGAATCACAGACTGTGCATATTAGTGGACAAAGTGCAAGCCCACTTCCAAAAAGTTGGGATGTAAGTAAAATGTAGATAAAAGCAGAATGCAATGATTTGCAAATCTCATGAAGCAATATTTTATTCCTAATAGAACATAAATAACCTATCAGATGTTGAAACTGATACTTTTTACCATTTCATGGAAAATATTAGCTCATTTTGAATTTGATGACAGCAACATACACTATGTCAAAATTTGGAACGGGGGCAACAGAAGGCAGCTGTGACATCACCAATTGGTTTCTGAACTGCTGTGCTGAGACTAGTTAATTCATAACCTCCTGATTAACATTTTGGAGACGGTTTGAAGCCAAATTCAGGAAGTGATCATATTTGGACAAAAGGTGTACAGACTCAGGAGCGCAGCTTACTGGGGACTACGGGTAAAGTAATGCTGAAGCTTAGCTCACTGATTCAGTAAAGCTTCATCTGGGATTTCCTAACAAAGTGATTTTGCTATAGTGTTGGTATAAGCTCTTAATTTACAATTACAGGTAGGTTAGTTCTCGGGAAAAAAATACTCCTTAACAAACACACACACCCTACAAATTCCAGCTCTGCCAGCAAGTGGAAGTGTCATGCAGACCTGTCAATCAGAGCCTAGCACAGCAGACATCAAAGCCTTATATTTACATTAATATCTTAATAATAGAGAAAAAAAAATCAAAATGGAGCAACGGATCACTTATTAGAGAATCCAAATAAAATGTTTGAGACCATGATGACTCATGACATGAATTTGCTTAGAATTTTTAGAAACAAGCCAGTGTATTTCTATGGGAATCAGGCCTTTGAGCTGAGTGAAGGGTGCTTCATTGACCACTGGCAGTATTACAGTTTTAAGTTATTTCCACACTGTCCTCATTGCAGAGCCACCCACAGCCTTAGCTGTCAGACATTTACATGAATCGGGACATGTCATTAAGATGTTTGTGGAGGTAATGGCAACACAGAAAAGTCTGTGGATTTGAACATAGGAGACTAGGGTTTTCATGTTATGCTTGTTTCTATTTGTGGTTTCTGTCTCTCTTACTGTAACTCTATTAAGTGAACTAGCAGCTTATTATTATGCCTACACCATAAAGAAACTGTAATCATGACGTTGTCACCACATTTCAGAAAATGACACCCAAGGGTTATCCGTTGGATGAAAGTGTGGCGCCTGACCAATCATCAGTATGTGAAAAATTGGTTGCATGCATACTTCCAATTTAGTTAATTACAGTTGAATTGATTTAGCACCATTCATAATACAAGATTATCTTATACACAAATTAAGTTTCAAGAGACAGTATATAGAAAAAACACAACAAAATCCTGAGAACAAGTGTCAGATGAGAAAAATCTCCAGTAGAACCATGCTCTGCACTGGCAGGGATTTGTGGACAGGGGGGAGACTAAAGGAAAGTACGTATAGAGAAAGAGCAACAAACAACACAGACACTGGACAATGCAGACAAGACAGTGCACATCAGGAACACACAGCTCTGAAGTGGCTAATGCTGCTACTGTTCCAGAAGGAACAGAGGAGACATGAAAAACTCAGAAGCCAGCATAGGGGTTTTCATGAAATGAGATGCCAACAAACAGCCAGCAACATTAAACTTATCCCTTTAGTTTTCATAGAGAGGAAGAAACAGATTTTTTTTATAAAAAGACCAGGCTGCATTTTCTGCTGATTGTGTATGTCTGCAAGAGTTGCAGTAGTTTTAATTTTGATCCCAGTTTGCCTGTACATTAAGTTGCTACATGAACAAGTTGTAGCGAGGAGGGAAAAGTGTGAAAATACTGAGAGCGACAAGAAGGATGATAAAGAGGAAAGGTTGGGGGGGGAGGGGGGTGTCAGACAGCTGCCTGGAGGAGACCAGCACGCCTGACATTGAATGCAGCATGAGAGAGAGATGTGAAATGTAGTGCAGAACGCGGCTGACAGCTGACATGCTGAAGTGAAGAGAGGTGTGATATGATGTCATGAGGACCACTCAAGAGAAACTGACAGTGACTGTGCCATCTGACAATAAAACACACTTCTGAGTTTAAACTTCAAGTTTCTGGACATGGGTGACGAGTTTTTAAACTGTGATGAGGAAAATGCTGTTCATGCACCCGGTGATAACAATTGCTAACTGAAGAAATATATGAAAATATATTTGCAGTTTGATTTTGTTTACACTACCACTGAAAAGCATGACGTAATATGCTGATGATTCTATTCTTAGTCTATGTTACAGAAGACTTATGTAATGCTGTTGTCACATAACCCTAGACACCTATATTTGTCTACAGTATGTGTTTCCTTCCATACTGTATGTTTATTTTGTTCTTTGGCACATGTCAGTCTATAGAGTGCTATGTTATTCCCACAGTGTGCGTGCCAGAACACTGTGCCCAGATACACAGACAAGGAATAAAATATGGAATAACAATTCTGGAATAATTTCCAGAGGGACTTATAGCTCTCATAAGTCAAAACCTGGAGAGAAGTCTGAGAGAACTGTGACTGGTTTTGAACCTGAACTGTCCTTATTTCAGTCTCAATCTTTTACTGCACTTGGATATTGTATTTATTTAATTTGCAGTATATAAATGTTGGCTCTTGTGTCTTCACTGGTGTAACGCTGTCTTTGCAGCGGTCGTGGCTTTGGTTAAATAACGGCAACATGGCTTGTGTTTTTTTAATTTACAGGTACATTCTTCAAGATCAGATTAAGATAACAGTCATAGTCTGATCAAAACCTCCTCATTTAAGCTCTAAGTTTTTCTGTGTTAGTTTAGAATTTTCCTGTAACACTATACTTCAGTTCAGTTCCTACACAGATCATGTTTCTGTTGTGTATGCAAGCAGATCAGCCGTGTAGATCAGACACAGTGCCTCTCATTCATCATCCCTGAAGGGAGCATGTTTTCCCATGTGTGGCTACAAACATCCAGGTAGATTCTGATCCGCTGACAAAGGCTATTGATCCTCAGTTATCTCCATCTGCGGGTACATTTGTACTGTATATAGATGTCCATAAAATTGTCAAGGACGGTGGAAGGTGAGAAGAATGGAATTTAGATGGGTTTTGTGGGTCTGGTTCTGCTGATGCAGGTGATTCTGTGTTGCAGGTGATGCAAGTTATCTGACATGGATGAATGGATGGAAGAGAGGTAGGACCAATGCTCACATGGAGGAACACATGCTCTCTCCATCCTCTGTGTCATAACCTTGTGTTGTACGAAGGCAAAAGGAGACACATTTTAAATACTAGAGATAATAAAATGTGAAGCTAAGTCATACACATTCATATCTGAGAGGATGAAAACTAATACAAATACTTGTTAATCTACACAGTGTATCAAAATAAAACATAAAACACCTCTATTTGGAATGTGATTGTTAAAATACAACCCTGGAAAAATGTACTGGCAGTATGAAAAATGCCAATTTGAAAATAATTCAACACTATTATTTGAAAGTCAGCCACCCCTTTATCTCAGGTCTGCGTCATGTTCCAAAAAAGATCAGTCGGGGGCAATTATTTGGCAGAAAGCATATTAAAATGATTTGGAAATACAATATTTTTTAAAATTAAATGATGATCTGACCTTCACTGCCAGTCAAAAGTGTGGGCACTTCTCCTTCTCCTTCAGTGTTTTTCTGTATTTTTCTTTATTATTATTATTTTTGAATTTTGTACATTAATATTGATAGCATCCTAAATGTGAAATTATGTAATAAATCACTTTTATATGTTTGTAAGTAGCCACATTTAACTTGGCATTCTCTCATCAGATTCATGAGCTATAGTCACCTGCAACTGTTTTCAAATAAAAGGTGAGCTAATTTATACTATTTCTTGTCTTCTCAGACACTGGGTCAGAACTCACAGACGGGTCATTAGAGAGTTTATTTGGGTCAGAAAACAAATTTCAAACAAGCCAGAATTATATTTTTGATACTGAATATTTGTATTGTTCTGAAAATTGTGATTCTATTTCTGTTCATGGGTGAGAAGAAAAAGTGAGTCTTTTGCCTAAAGACATTTATTTAGTGTTCAAATGTTTATGTTTTAAAAACAACATGCATAAAGCTGATTTCTTTACCCAGCTCTTCCAAATAGCTCATTTACCTGCTCTAAATTATGATACAGGCTTTGTATAGCATGCCTTCCTCTGAGGAAGCAGGGCATAGGGACTCTGAGGTGGGCTCTCCAATCTCTGGGGCTGAGGTCACTGAGGTGGTCAAAAGACTCCTCGGTGGCAGGGCTCCGAAGTTGGATGAGATCCACCTGGAGTTTCTTAAGGCTCTGGATGTTGTGGGGCTGTCTTGGCTGACATGCCTCTACAACATCGCGTGGACATCGGGGG
>JAQQAE010007131.1:0-16095 GCA_029823295.1 Pseudamia nigra
TGCTGCAACACATATTTTGGCATTTATTAATACTAAAATATAAATTAATAATGCTTACATTTCTTGAGTGGCAGTGACAACAAAGCACTAACAAAAAATAAGTTGCTAAACAGTTCAATACTGGTACCAGGGAGAGTGACTGAAATGCAGACAGCTGTTTTCCTCATATGTCACTGCACTGGAAAATCTGTGTAATGTTGTCCAGTGCATGTCCACTGTCTGACAGTTATTTCATATTTGGATCATGTCCACAGAGCATAATACAGTGTTTGCACAATATCAGTAAAGTGAAGTCGGGTAGCAAAATGGAAAAAAGTGAAGTGTGCTGGCACAAAGACAGTGTCATAGTAGCTGGAATATTTTCAACAATGAATGTTTATGACTTTCAACTTCCCGTAATAAATTATACAAGGAGATATAGTGATCAAAACTAAAAGAAACAACAGCTATCATGAAAATATAGACGGAACACGTCCAGGCAGATCTAGCGCAGACAAATCCATAGCAGAGACACATAAAAGTTGTTCAAAAATCCAAACATCCTGCGACTTGAAGAAAAAGTCCATAGTTCTGCTCCTTGCCCTCGACTACAGATCAGTGCAGCAGATGGTTTTTCCACGTGGCAGGTTAGAAACAGGGTGTTCTACAGGTATGTCTTTCAAAAGATCCCTAACCCTGGGTAAAGGCATTTTTATAGAGAAAAGATCACATATAATGTAACTTATTATGGCTGTGTTTACTCTAAAATAGGTTGGATAAAACACACAGCTAAACTTATCCTGATAATTTTATACAACAAGAGTATTACCTGCAGAAATTTTGTACACATTTGTATGAGACTTAATGCTCAGCACAAGGTGCTGCCTCACAACATTAGATTAAAATAGACCCATAATATAACCAATTTTGATGCTGAATGACTTCTAAATATTAATATAATGAAAATAGCAAACACTTACCAGCTCTCCAAAATGTTTCATGGCATATTCCAGCACTCCCGAGGCAGCTTCTGGTTGTTGTAATTTATTGTTAATACTGTAAGAAAAGACAGAAAAAAAGAGGCCTTTAGGATTATTTCCAAATAAAAGAAAAAATACAGTACATTAGTTTTCCAAAAAAATCCAAACCTACATGGTCCTGTGGAAAAAGTGATTGCCCCTTAAACCTAATGACTGGGTGAGCCACCTTTAGCAGCAACAACTGCAGTCAAGTGTTTGCAATAACCGGTAATGAGTCTTTTACTGTGCTGTGGAGGAATTTTGGCCCACTCATATATGCAAAATTGTTGTACGTCAGCCACACTGGAGGGTTTTCGAGTGTGAACAGCCTGGTCATGCTACAGCACCTCAATCGGATTCAGATTGGGACTTTGACTAGGCCACTCCAGAGTCTTCATTTTGATTGTCACCCTTGGCTTGCTCTCGGTGGTTCTGTTGGGTCTACTCTCTGTATAGTCATAAGATTTCGGCCTTGAATTGTAAAGCGCCTAGAGATAATTGGCGATTATGATTGGTGCTATATAAATAAAGTTTGACTGATTGATTGATTGATTCTTAAGCCATTCAGAGCAAAGACTTGCTGGTGTGTTATGGATCCCAAGTGCTTTCAGCTTAAGGTTACAAACAGATGGCCAGATATTCTCCTTCAGGATGTTTTGTTCCATTTACAACAGCAGATCTTCCAGGTTCTGAAGCATCAAAACAGCCTGGGACAATCCCACTACCACCACCACCACCCTATTTTAGTGTTGGTATGTTCTTTTTCTGAAATTCTGTGTTACTTTTATGCCAAATGTAACAGGACACACACCTTCTAAAATGTTCCAACTTTTGTCTCATCAGTCCAGAGTATTTTCCCAAAAGTCTTAGGGATCATCAAGATGTTTTCTGGCAAAAATAAGATGAGCCTTTATATTCTTTTTGGTCAGCAGTGGTTTTTGTCTTGGCACTTTGCCATGCAGGACATTTTCACGCAGTCTCTTTCTTATGGTGGAGGCCTGCAGTTCTTTATATGTTGTTGTGGGGTTTTTTGTGACTTCTTAGATGCGTCATTGCTGCGCTCTTGGGGTAATTATGGTAGTCCGGCTCATGTTCACTACTGTTCCATGTTTTCCCCATTTGTGGATAATGACTCTCACTGTGGTTCACTGGAGTCCCAAAGATTTAGAAATGGCTTTACAACCAGTTCAACAGTGATAAATCTCAATTACTTTGTTTCTCATTTGTTCCTGAAATTTCTTTGGATCACAGTATTATGTCTAGCTGTGTGACAAACATGCAAAAAAAATTTAAAAAGGAAGGGAGCAAACACTCTTTCACATCACTGTAATTACAGGGATTGTAAAGACTCATACAATCTTGTTATGATGCAAAGTTTCCGTAGGTGTTTTCAGATTTACTCATGTGACACATTTGGAGGAGGTGGGCATGGTGTGTAAACTTGTTCATCAGTATAATGAGGGACAGCTATGTGGAGCAAAGTTGATTTGAACAGCCGTGTGATCACGGGAGAAAAGACGAAGACAAAGAGAATTATTTTGAGAACAGCTGGAAAACGCAGCCTCAGAAGTCAGAGAATTGAGACACAGAGTCAGAATTGAGGACTCAGATAAACACGAAAAGTTTGACACCCTAGCTGCGTGGGAGTAGAGCTGAAAGAACTGAGCCATTTATCTGTGGAATGAGGCATGGGACTTTTAACTAGCATGCTGAGACAGCTTGTAAATATTCACCTTAAAAAACACTGAACTACATTAACCAGCAACCCCCTAGTGCTGGGTGACCCAGACTGTGTCGTCGGAAGTACGAGGCAGACTGGCTGGAGACAGACGCCAGTGGACCAGGGCTCATCGGATTCTTGATCCAAGACATGTGATTAGTGAGTTTTGCAAACACTCACTTTCTTCCTCCGTAGAACAAAGCAAAACACATCATCCAGGGCAAGTATAAAACAAAACTCAAGTCCTGTACACACACGTAGGGTTTGATGAGATTTTAGTTACGGGGATTTCTTGGGATTTACCTTAAAAGCTTAGCGAACTGGCCCAGGCCTAGATGTCCAGAAATGGAATCATAATATTTGTAAGCTACCTGGGAGGTGAACCATAACACATCTTTTAACATGTATTGTTCTTCCTCCCAGTTACCCAATATCCAGAAAATCAAATGAAAAACACAAATATCTCTGACCGCTTACATGTCACAAGTAGCAGCAAGAACTTAAATGAAAAAAACAAAACAAAACAGCACTTATTTATTTATTGACAAGGATTTGAAGTTCAGTGTGACAACTGTGAAATATTATTGAAATATTTTTTTGTTGTATACATCTTGTCTTTGCTCAGCTAAAGTCACCTCAGATATAACTGACATGATGGCAAAGAAGCATGAAATAGGACCCAAGACCCCTCTGGTTGTGGCCTAGATATGGTGTATTACTGTTAAATACACAGCTGTAAAAGTGTCAGTATATAATGAATGATGTCAATGGAAACTGTGGATTTTATTGTGAAATGCATTGTTCAACAGACAGAAAAAAGTATATGATTTTTATTTTTTTTAAAAAGTGAGGAAGCATTCTTTGAAAATACTTCAGACCCAAGTACTGAAGGTGTCTGGAGTGAAAAGCTTTTGGAGAAATGGTATGTTCCACTTGAACTGAGCCAATTGAATCTAATTTCCCAAATCCCAGCGTGAAATTTGTACTTGGAAATTCGAGATGGCTGCTTTGTGCATCACTGGAAATGAAAGTTGTACTAAACACATGCCTCTCACAAAAACATTATACATGTTAGTATGTTGTTTATACCTTCAAAATACAGTGGTCCCTCGTTTATCGCGGGGGTTATGTTCTAAAAATAACCTTCGATAGGCAAAATCCGCAAAGTAGATCCCTATGGAAAAACACGCTCAAAACCTGTTTTCAGGCCCATACATTTGTTTGAGAAAAAAAAAAAAACATGATGGCCTCCAGAAACAACAAATTTAATTTCAATCATCAACCTACGAAGCTGGACACACAAGAAACCACCAATAGTGACCCACGCGTCACACGTCAGACTCTGCACAGGATAATTTTCTTTGTGATGACAAAGACAAGAGATTGGATCAATCTGATAAGTGATGTCACAATACTGGAAAAATGAAGTAAAAATGTTAAGTACTACTTTATGTGAATCTTTGAGAATCCCCTGATATACAAGATACATATTTTGTAGTCCACCACATCTCCACACCTGGTGTTTCGAATGTCAGTTTTTTTTGCTTCCACTTCAAGAGAAGATAAACTAAATAAAAAAATCTATGTACTTCAGTCCATGCAGCCCCATCTAGGGGAAGGACACAGATGAGCAGGGAGTTAAGTGATAAATTGCTGTAAATAAACCAACAGCATTAACAATATTTTACACAATAAATGTCCATATCAATGTATCTGTATGCTGCGTACCAGTGTTCGACCAATATGGGTTTTTCAGGGCCAATACCAATTTATTAGTTAAGGAGGCTGATAACCGTTATTTGGAACCAATATTCATTTGCAGTAAAAGTGTAAAAATTGGCATAAAAATGTTGAATAATACAAACACTTAACTTGGTTTAAATGCCTGAAGCATGTTTGTTTAAGCAAACAAATAGAAAATAAATAGCTCCAGAAGTGCGTGGATCCTAGACTCACAAGTTACTGTAGTAGTCATGAGCTGTAGAGTTTTTCATGTGACTTTCACGCAAACACTCACTACTCTCCACATTACATATATCCTCACCATTGCTAATACATAGTCTGCTGAGCATTTCGAGCCAGACTGGTGAAATAATGTTAAAACTAATCAGCCTCCACCTTAGCATGCTTCCCTACAATTAAACAAGTGGAGTTTTGTTACATGCTCTTAATCACACTTACATGCTTTTACTATCATGGACTGTTTGACTGTTGACATTATCAGCAGCTTTCTTTCAAGTAATTCACAGAGATGTCGGGAGGTATACTCTTACATTATTCTGCTGCACACTGTAACGTTAGTAGTAGTTGTGAGATATAGAGCAGTGGGATGTTTATTACAATTTCAGGAGAGTTTTCTAAGTTTACCTTCGACACGTGTTTGCTCTCTGGAGCTTTTCCACACAAGAAAACGTTACCTTTCTGCTGTGTGTAAGTACACACAGACACAGCTTACGCATACTGTGGCTTGTTTAACCAATCAGATGGCACCGTGGGCAGAACAATGCTGGAGACAGAAGTGTCAGGAGAGAGAGAGGGGCCGCTGAGCCGAAATAACTCCGTTTTTAATTGTTTCTTGATATCGGCACAGCGGATAAAAAAAAAACACCAATACCGATATACATCACAATTCGAAATATCGGCGCCGATAATCGGCCCAGCCAATAATCGGTTGACCTCTACTGTATACGCAGCGTATGTATACTAAATACCTCCCAACAGACTGTGATCTACCGAAGATAAAAACACTGACTATGGGCCTGAGATTGAAATAATTTTATTTATTTAATAAACTTCATTTACTGTCTTCTAAAATTTAGCTGATGCCTTCCTACAGGAATAAGTTATAATAAACAAGTTTGCAAGTCCTGCTTTCCATGGTCGACTGTTTGAACTGAATTTTACATGTATGGCATGAGATTTAAGAAGCGAACTGGTTTCTGCGCTGCAGTGAGACTCAACTCACGTAATGAGCACGAGTATAATCAGCCTTGGAAACTTAAAAACAGTCAATGTGCTTTCTCAAACCCAATAACCCCTATTGTATGATACAGGGGCAAAATCCACATCTCATCTTTTGAAGAAACAGTTAGGAAACCTCCAGATGAATCTGCACAGCTTCCTATTGTTGCAATTATACACAAGTGGACAAATAAGGATGTGTTGATACTCTGTCAAATGTCTAACTGGCCATTCCAGTGTCGTTCCTGACAATTCCAATGATTTATCTTTTACCAAAAGTGTTTATTATTGAGAAGTAAATGCACCTATGTGGCTCAGTCACACTTGTTTGAAAAATTATGCATTATCTGTCAAGACACTACAATTCTGGTGTGTCCACCATCCTCTCACCAGGAACCACCACCACATCTGGAAACACTCTTGTGAAATGCAAGTCTACTATATTTCCTGAACTGCAAACCCCGTGTGCAGTCATGGCCAATACATCTGTAAAATGTAGCATTTGAAGAGTGCTGGTATGTGATGAAGTTCCTGAGGACATCAGGATGAGGGGATAGTTGAGTGTCTGTGTCAAAGTGCTGGCAAGACACAGGGTAAAGGCCAAAGATGTGATGAAATGGCATAGTGAATGCTCAAACCAAAGAGGAAGAAGCTGCTGCTACGAATGTACATGCCTGAGAGTTAAGATAACAAATAAGCACAATGGGAGCCATCATGTACCACACTTTACCATCTTTATTTAAACAGCACTTTAAAACAACAACATGGCTGACCAAAGTGTGGTACACTCAAATAAACATAAAAGACAAACACAGGCCAGACATAAAACCAAGACAGTAAAAAGATAAAAAACAATTAAAAATGAAATAAAAATAACAAAAAAAAAAAAACATTGCACATAGATAGAAACAGAAAACAAGCTGAGGTGATCACTTGTGCTCATGACTTTGTGTCAGTAATCACAAAGCAGTTATTGATTAGAAAGCCGTACAATAACAGTAGTGCCACACAGAGTTTTTACAGTTTTGTTTAATTAGTTTCCATCTATACTGTATTTATATATTTTTTGTACATTTCACTTAAGAGGTCAAGAATACTGACCAGTGCTGCAGTAAACAATAAACTGAATATTAGTTGGTTAAAAAAAGAGTGCATAAAAACAAAAAAATAAAATATGCATTACTTTTTGTGAGAAACTGAATTTTTAGTTTTAAGTATTTCTTGTTTTTATTTGTATTTAGTAATGCTGGTGCTGACTGCATTTTGATCATTAATATAAGTGTATATGACATACAGCAGGCTATCTGGAATGTGTTGAATAAAGACAATAATCTAATTTACACATGTTGGATTCTCACTCAGTGAATGATCAATTGACAAATTAGATGGATATGAGGCCTGTGCATTCACATAATGTGGAATACCAGGCAGCCAATAGCTACTCTAAGATTATTATTATATTCACTGACAATTTGATGGAAACTGCAAGGCCACCCTGTTGCAAAAGTATTGTGAATTTAATGGTCTAATCGAGCTATTACTTGCTTACATATTTTGAGCAACATGATAAAGATTCAGTCTATGACTTGGGCATACGTCACCAAAACAATAAATATGCATGTGGCACATATTCAAATTGAGAGAAACAAAATTTCTCACCATGTATTCAGTGACACGTGTGCATACAAAATACTACAGTACTAAATCAGACCAGCATGGTTTTAAATAAACTAATGCAATTCACTGTTAGCCACAAGAGGATTGTCCGCAATCTAGAGATACAAATTATTACCAATTATTCAAAAAGCACATTAAACAATGACACAGTTGTTTTGTGACTATCAATATCACCCTTTCACAGTCTAGAATTTGAGTGGATTTCAAAAGATGGGGGAGTAAACACAAGACGAGACCTGAGTGGAAAGCAGAGTATGAGCTCAGAACATAAGAAAGTCTACTCATGTCAGTAAACACACCATTGTGTTGAACATCTCATGGGGCTTTACAGAAACCCATTAAATATCTACTTCGCAGGCTTCAGTGCACACAGCAGTATTCTGACCATACAACAGGGGAATGTTAAGATTGTTTATACTCTGACAATCTGGACAAACAAATTACTACTTGTTGTCAAATAATCAGCTTTCAAGCGCCAAATGGACAAAGAGCTGCAATGCATCAATGTTCAATGTCTCACAAGCCACAGAGACCTGCAAAAGCTGACCAGATGTGGATGGATCTGAGAAGACAAACGAGAAAAAAGCCTTCTCTGTTGCAGGCCCTGCAGACTTCACTGTCCCTCAGCTGAAGCCATCTGGCTGCCAGTTCCAAGCACACAAAGTCTAAACACATCCAGATGACAAGGCTCACATAACGGCCTATTCAAGTAAAAAAAAAAAATCTAGGGTTCATTTTCAAAACTCAAACTTTTCTCTGATATAGTCTTGCTGATTGCAAACCCAGTGAGAAAGAATTTGAGCTTGACTATTAAGTGTTGTTTTATTTCATCTCATTGTAAAATTCAAACTATGCACTGCAAACCCTGAGTCATTTTTTCTTTGCGCTTTATTGAAATTATACCCACAATGAGATTTCAACATTATTCTTGCAAAAAAGATCAATGAGTAAAAGTCTGATACAATTTTGCAGATGCAGAAACCTGCTTCTACTGGAGACAGCACAACACAAACACAACAGAATATACAGTGGATTAGATACATATCCTGCAATGGAATTTAGTTTTAGTTTTTTTGTTGTTTTGTATTCTCTTCAGACAGGGGTTCTCCCGCTGCCTCCAAAACAGCAGTGGTGAGGCCCCTTTTGAAGAAAAGTAATTTAAATCCTAACATTTTTGATAACTACTGACCTGTATACAACATAACATTTTAAGTCAAATTTTTAAAAAAGTGTTTTCTATCCAGCTAAATATTTTTTTTAAACACAATATTCTTGAAACATATCAATCTGGTTTTAAGACAAACCACAGTACCAAGACAGTCCTTTTAAAAACTGTAAATGATATTAGGTGTGACTTGCACTGGGAGCTTTCAGTATGGGTGCAACCGGATCTACCGTAAGTGCTGCATTTGACACAGTAGATCACCACATCTTGTTAAACAGACTCAGAAGCCTAGTTTGCTTTTCAGGTACTGTTTTTTAGCTGGTTTTACGGCAATTTATTTTCTTATTCCTTTTAACTGTTCTCAAAGAAAGAACTAAAACCTAAATTAAATATGTTAAATATGTAAATATATGTAATATATGTGAGTTTTTAATATGTAAAGTACTTTGTATAAACACATGTAACACTTTGGATCAGAAAGGACCTAGAAGGATAATGGGCATTTCCTTTAGAAATACATAAGAACTACAGAAGACAAAGACCATCCCTGTCTATCTGTTCCCATAAAATAATCAGCAATCCCCATGTGGTTTTTTCTAAAGTGGTTTAAATTTTCAGTGGGAAGACAGAGCATGATTTTAAGGAAACTGTAGAAATTTCTCCAAAGTGGCTAATATGTCCCTTAAGCTCAGAGAAAGGAAAATTCTGCCTCACTACAGGACCTGATCTGATCTAATTATGGAGATATCCACCTGATCCACTGTACGCCAACTGCTGACTCAGTTTTTTTTTAATGATCGAAACAATAACCCTAAAAATGGCAAAGCTATCTAAACACTGGTCAAGGAAAGCCTGAATAACAGTCTGCTTACCTGATAGTCAGTTTAAGCTTGTAGAAATATCTGAAAATATAGGTTCAAATTAAAAACTTCCTACACAAAACTGGCAGATGTATAGTCTACTATTTAAAGGGTTTAAACTTTTTGGTCATTGTATGCAATATAGCTACAGTTAACTTACAAATTAACTTGTTCAAGTTGAATCACATTATAGCTACTATGCATAGCCATACAGCTAAAAGACATGCACACATCTTTCTAATCAGCTCTGTTAAACTTTTTGGGTTGTCAGTGAAGAGCAAAGGAGTGCAAATAGTGAATCAGATGAGAGCAGTGTATGATCTCTCTATCCTTGTCACATATTAAACATCTTGTTTATTTTTTTGCTTTCAGACTACTTCGCAGGACGACAATACAAAAATAGGTCAAACTAAATGAACATTGTTCTACCAGTTGTTTACAGGTAGCAATGCAAATTTCAGCATTCGGGGCACTTAAACACAATACTGACCTTGGTCTGTAATGTCAAATCAGTGGTGTTAATACATCTGTGACTTTTCAATATTACAACTTCAAAGCTGGCAGGTTTTGCAAGTACAGTAGGTATAAGGTAAGTATAATTCTTTGCTTGTCTCATCACTAATCATTGCTGGATGATTCAACAATCATCCATGAGCTCATCATTATGATCAAAACTCCATTTCTGTGACAACGGTTCTGCTCAATACTGGATGAAACAGGTTTGTTTGCTAGGTGGCCTAAGATGAACCAGAACCAGGATTAACCTGACCTAATTTGGTTAAAAAGCCCTGACAATGGCAGATCAGACACAGCCCTAAGTCTTGGGTCGTCTCTTCTTGAGGATGACGGAAAGTGACATATCGCTGGCCTTTGTGCCTGAGGAAGCATTCATACGTCGGGCAGCCAAAATGCAATCAACAATATTCCCAAACAGAATGATTCAAACTAGCAAATCTATCACCTTCAGGGAGTTGTTTCCATAGTGTAGCTTTTGAACCAGGCAGACTAACTGAGAAAACGGCTGATGTAAGAGCTTTGTATCTGAAACAACCAAATCCCACAGCAACAGGACATGAGAAAGGCATTGCGACAAATGACCTCATGTTTATGACAAGCTGTCAGGGAGGAGGAATCCCTGCAACAGGCTGAATGGGGGATACAGTTTGCACAAATGTTAAAGATCAAATGCAGAAATTCATACATCTGTTAGAGATGAAAGCATGTATCAGGTCAGTTCAAGAAAATGTCAAATTGATATGCTGATAAGTTAATCACAAAATCTACACAAAAGGACACAAAAGGAGCAATACGTTCTCCGGACAGAGAATGACAGGTGCTATATAATAGCCAGCAGGCTGGCCTATCAAATCTTCCAAAAACAAACTGCAATGACGTATTTTACGTCTGTCTAAAACTACCATCTCATTGAAAAAAATCAGTATCAATGAACACTGGTGTTTTCATTTTCTGTCCAGAAAATACTGGTAAACCAAACCAGATTAGAAAATGATTGAGATGAAACACTCCTATTCTTTCAGCTGTATTGAAGATGAATTGAAGGAGTTAAGTCAAGTTTGTTTATACAGCTCCTTTTAGTCACAGAGAAAAATCAAACTGGTCTGAAAGAAGGAAATGGAAATAAATAATTTTAAATCAATAATGTAAATTCTGTCAAAGAATAAAAAAGTAGTAACTGTGTGACTGCTGTTTCAGTTTAAAATTCAAAGTTTTGGTTTTAAATTCAAAGTGTACCCTGATGCAGAGGTTCCCAAATGGTAAATCAAGTTTTGCTGTGGGACTTGTCTGACAACCATAAATTACCATTGTTGCAATTTACTATAACTATAAAATTATGAATGACTCTAATACTTTAGTATTTATAGCAGTTTGTACAGAGTTTCCAAAACATCTGCCAAGCACAGCAAAGGATTTCTCACACTTTTCAAGTGCACTGCCAATGAAGAATAGCCAAAAAGGTTACTTAGAATTGCAAACTTTTACTTTTTTCCTCTGTTTAAATACATCAGCATCCAGATGTTATTCCTTTCTTGTTCTTTCACCACAGAATTTTAATGCTTAGATTCTTATCTCATAATAACACGTTCAACTCATGGAATTGACCAGCTAGACCTCAATGCAATTGACACACCGTTTCGGACAGGAAGACGAGTTGAGGGGAACCCGAGGGTCCTCAGGGGACAGCGGTTGCTGGACATGTGAGGACCCATGGACGCATGGGGACTTGTGTGTTTTTGAGACGCTGTCCACTGAGCGTGTGATGGACATTTATCTATTCGGAACCATGATAACAGGATTTCTGCCGATTGGCTTGGGTGTTTTCCTGGTGTATCTATTAAGAAGACGGAGACTGCTTGAAACTGCTTGACTGTCTCCAAATCAAGCAGTTGGGAAGAACACTGGCAGCACAACATGGGACGATTTCTGAGCTAAATTGAAGAGTGGGTTACAACATGGAAGTGCTGGCATCTCTTCATAGGTGGTCTTTGAGGTCTGGTACCAAAAATATAAAATTGGAGTAACAGGAGATTCTATTTTTTTCCGCCTCTGAAAGTGTGACTGTCTAATCTTTTGTTTTTTCTGCTACCGTCGTCGCCCTTGAGAGGCCTGAGTGCTACAACCCCCCTTGGAAGAGACACTGCTTTGAGAATGAAGCTCTACTTTTCACCCTTCCCCTGCTCATCACTTCACACTCTGATTTGGAAGCTTAGTGGACTCTATGGACCTGTCTCACCATGGCAATGTCCATGAGACTTGCATCTAGACATATAAGGGGAGAGAGTGCTGAATTCCTTATGGGAAAAGAAATATTACTTGGCCTTCTCCGACACAGAAATTTAACAGCAATAGTCAGAAACCAGTGTAGAAGAATTCTGACAAATAAAGCAAAAACGAAAAGTGAGGTAATAATTCTGTACAAATACGTTATCTTAACTCTATTTTACACTGACATCTTAAAACATAACTACAATGCTCTAGATTTAAGAGTTTTGTTCAACCCTTTGAATCCAAGACATGATTTGAAATGTCATGATGCAACTATCACTACATTTTTCATCTAGACAACATATGAACAACCATGTCTGAACAGTTTCATTTTACACAATATATATTCAGGAGCCAAATCCCAAAGATATATTAAATGACAAATTTTCAAGTGTACAAGCCAAATCCAAAATGAGAAAATCGTATGTAGATAAAATGAGCAGCATGTTGTCATTACTGAATACAGACCAAGGCCTCAGTGCATCTTTAGTGACAGCAATGAAACACTGGATCGCTGTAAGAATGAAGACATAAGAAGCAGTTACATCAGTCATTCACATGCTTCCACAATGACCTGGGGTGTATACTGTAGGTGTGGCTTAACTCTTCCCTGACACCGTCTGACTAGCCCATTGTTTCTCAGTTCTCTAAAACAGCAAAACAAAAAAACTCTTGTTGGTCAGGGACATATGATGTCACGGCATGGGGAAACACTTAACTCTGAATACACCTACAGTGGGGCAAAAAAGTATTTAGTCAGCCACCAACTGTGCAAGTTCTCCCACTTAAAAAGATGAGAGAGGCCTGTAATTTTCATTACAGGTTCACTTCAATTATGACAAACAGAATGAAAAAAAAAAAAAAAAGAAAATCACATTGTAGGATTTTTAATTAATTAATTGGTAAATTCCTCACTAAAATAAGTATTTGGTCACCTACAAACAAGCAAGATTTGTGTCTCACAAACCTGTAACTTCTTTAAGAGCCTCCTCTGTTTCCACTTGTTACCTGTATTAATGGCACCTGTTTGAAGTCGTTATCAGTATAAAAGATACCTGTCGACAACCTCAAACAGTCAAACTCCACTATGACAGCTCTTTGGTCTTGGCCAAAGGACACCAGAAACAAAATTGTAGACCTGCACCAGCTGGGTTAGACTGAATCTGCAATAGGTAAACAGCTTGGTGTGAAGAAATCAACTGTAGGAGCAATTATTAGAAAATAGAAGACATATAAAACCACTGATAATCTCCCTCAATCTGGGGCTCCACGCAAGATTTCACCCCGTGGGGTCAAAATGATCATAAGAACAGTGAGCAAAAATGCCAGAAGCACATGGGGGACCTACTGAATGACCTGCAGAGAGCTGGGACCAAAGTAACACAGGCTACCATCAGTTACACACTACACTGCCAGGAACTCAAATCCTGCAGTGCCAGCCGTGTCCCCCTGCTTAAGCCAGTACATGTTCAGGCCCGTCTGAAGTTTGCTAGAGCATTTGGATCCAGAAGAGGATTGGGACAAGGTCATATGGTCAGATGAAACCAAAATAGAACTTTTTTGTAAAAACTCAACTTGTCGTGTTTGGAGGAGAAAGAATGCTGAGTTGCATCAAAAGAACACCATACCTACTGTGAAGCATGGGGGTGGAAACATCATGCTTTGGGGCTGTTTTTCTGCAAAGGGACCAGGACAACTGATCCGTGTAAAGGAAAGAATGAATGGGGCCATGTATCATGATATTCTGAGTGAAAAACCTCCTTCGATCAGCAAGGGCATTGAAGATGAAACGTGGCTGGGTCTTTCAGCATGACAATGATCCCAAACACACCGCTCGGGCAATGAAGGAGTAGCTTCCTAAGAAGCATTTCAAGGTTCTGGAGCGGCCTCAGCAGTCTGCAGATCTCAACCCCATAGCAAATCTTTGGAGGTATTTCAAAGTCTGTGTTGCCCAGCGACATCCCCAAAACATCACTGCTCGAGAGGAAATCTGCATGAAGGAATGGGCCAAAATACCAGCAACAGGGTGTGAAAACCTTGTTAAGACTTACAGAAAACATTTGACCTCTGTCATTGCCAACAAAGGGTATATAACGAAGTATTGAGATGAACTTTTGTTATTGACCAAATACTTATTTTACCGAGGAATTTACCAATTAATTCATTAAAAATCCTACAATGTGATTTTCTGGATTTTTTTTCTCATTCTGTCTCTCATAGTTGAAGTGAACCTATGATGAAAATTACAGGCCTCTCTCATCTTTTTAAGTGGGAGAACTGGCACAGTTGGTGGCTGACTAAATACTTTTTTTCCCCACTGTACATGTACTCTGTGGGCTGACAAAATGAGCAGTTCAGCTGAAGGTGTGAGAGGGAAAAGATCATTTTAGAGAAATCTAGAAGGTAATGACAGGTACTTCTTAAAAATCCACTTGTCCATTGAACACTTCATGTAACAGTTGTCTGTTTTCCATTTTCCAGTTAGTTTAAAGGGCCACTGAGACACTTCAGCCAGAGAAACCATTTCACCCATGTTTACACCACACTATCACTGTTGGGACACCACTGCAGAATGTGTCACCTGGGTTCATTACCTTCAGGTCGAGGCCAGCAGAACAAAGCATTTCAGGTGGCTCAAATACAGTTCAACAGTTACCTCTTTGGAATGCCACCATTGCTATGCAAACTCAAAGATCCGTAGACAACACTGAAGCAAACACAGGACATCCTTAAGCTATGTACTGAATGTGCATCAATGAAATTTACCACTGCATATTTCCAGTAACAGATGCCAGCTCTTTGATAATTTATATTACTAGGTTCTATTCAAATTGAATTATGAAATAACTCATGTTCCACCTATATAATGTAAACAGGCTGTGGTTGTAATTGTCTTATTTATACAATAGATTATACAAATGTAAAGTAAACACAACTGGCTCTATGTTTGAAAAAGGAGAAGTACAGGGACATAAATGTCTGATTACTATTGATTTTTGGCCAACTTAAGTATAAAGGCTCTCGAAACCTTAACTTCAAATAATTTAGGGACCTGCACACTTAGTCAATGTCAAAGGGATTACTTTTAATACAAATTAAACTACCACCAGTTACTGTTTGTACATTTTATGGTACTGTACGTGAACTGATCATGGTTAGTGGACATGCAGTGATCACAGCTATTCACTGAAGCCAGATGCCCGACATAAATTTAACGCACAGTGTATTTACTTTTCACAATAAAAGCCCAAAATGTGTATGTAACAGATAACACAACGATGTCATGATTTGTTATGATGCATTTACACTGAATTGAGCAAGTATTAACGTGATCCAATTTTAATCTAGTAAAATAACTCCATGTAAATGCTTAGGGTTAGTTATATCACCTGTTTCAATTTACAGAAATTGTTTCAGGAAAGACGTGGTGGTTACAGTTTAAGGGGAACATTAAATTTTAAAACATAATCTAACAATTAAAGGAGTCAGATTATGGAACAGACAACATGTGGAGCTGAAACAATATCCAAATATCCATCAGTTTAAAAACCATTACAAAAAAGTTATCTTTCAAAAGGTACAGTGAAGAGGAGGCTAAACAGAGATCAGGTTAAATGCTGTGCAGTGGCTCTCAAAAGTCTACACACCGCTTGTTGAAAAGCCAGGTTTTTGTGAAACTGACACTAAGAGAAATAATTTCACAACTTTTTCCACCTTTAATGTGACCTATAACCTGTGCAACCTTTAAAGGGGAAAAATAAAAAATAAAAAACTTAAAATGACCTGGTTGCATAAATATGTGCACCCTTAAACTAATACAGCGGTATCTTGGATAAAGAATTTAATCCGTTCTGGCGTCACATTCAGTATCCGAATGATTTGTTATCCAAATGGACTTTTTCCATAGGAATACATGTAAAACCAATTAAT